>CABHPP010130683.1:48458-73238 GCA_902168425.1 Peromyscus attwateri | reverse complement strand
TTTTTCATTTCCTCTTTAAGGGAATTTTTTATTTCCTCTTTAATGGAATTTTTTATTTCCTCTTTAATGGAGATTTTCATTTCTTCTTTAAGGGAATTTTTTATTTCCTCTTTAAGGGTATTTTTTATTTCTTCTTTAAGGGCCTCTATCATCTTCTTAAAGTCCTTTTTAGGATTGATTTCTTCTGTTTCTTCTGCCTTGGTATGTTCAGGACTTGCAATTGTAGAGTCGGTAGGCTCTGGTGTTGTCATATAGGCCTTTATGTTGTTGCCTGTATTTTTCCGCTGGCGTCTACTCATCTCTTTCTCTGCTCAGTGCAGATGGTGTAAGACCCTAACCCTTCAGGCTTACACCTCCAAGCCTCAGAAATGAGAAACTTCAAGCACCAGGAAATGAGAAACTAAAAATCTGGTTCCCAGAGCAAGATGACCACCCCTGTTCTCAGTCGGTGAAGTGTATACTTATGATTCTGGTGATCTGGTTCGGTGGCTGGGTGGTGCCCTCTTCTGTGTTCTCGGGTCACGTTTTGCTTATTCGTCGACTCTTCAGCTGATCTTGTTTCCTCAGACTTCAAACTGTAGGATTCTGAATCCTCTCCCGGATGGATTTCGGCTGAGCGGGGTAGTCTCACCAGCACCTCCAAGTTGTTGGGTTTTGCAGGATCAGCAGCTGGGCCCTGGGTTGGCCTCAGACAGAGTGTTCAGATCTGTTCTGGTTCAGTCTCACGGAGATGGCTCCTTCTCTGGGTGTTGGGATTAAAGGCGTCCCTGTTCCAAGCTCCTGATTAAGATCTTGTTTTCACCAACTCTTTGGCGGTTAATAGCTCAGTTTCTGGTCTTTACTGCAACTGTGCTTCAGCCGCCCCTGCCTCAGCGGCATGGCGCCGCCGCGCTCCGCCTGCCTCCGGTTTTTTAGTTCTTTATATATTTTGTATTAATTCCTTGCAGCTGGTACATTTTTTTCCTCCGTCGGTGTGCTCTCTCTTTAGTAATCTTTTTCTTTTGCTCTGCAGAGGCTTTGTTTGTTTGTTTGTTTGTTTGTTTGTTGAGACAGGGTCTCACTATGTAGCTCAGGCTGTCCTAGAACTCACCATATAGACCAAGCTAGCCTCCAACTCACAAGATCCATCTGCTTCTGCCTCTCAAATGCTAGAATTAAAAGCATGTGCCACCACCGCCCGGCTTTATGCAGAGGCGTTTTAATATCGTGGAAGCCCATTTGCCAATATTCTTGCTATTATTCCCTTGACCACCAGAGTCTTATTCAGAAGATCCTTGTCTGTGCCTGTATCTTGACCTACTTTCCCCTGTCAGCTTCAAAGTTTAAAGCTTTACCCAAGATCTTCATTCTATTTTGAATTGGCTTTTTTTTTTACAGGCTGAGAAATAAGGATGGAGTTTCCGTTTTCTACAGGTGCACTACAATTTTCCCAGTACCTGTTTTGAAGATGTTTCTTCTACAACAGTTGTTTTTGTTTGTTTGTCTTGTTTGTTTTGTTTTGGATTTTTTTTGCACCTTTGTAAAAAGAAAAGGATAACTGTAGTTGTGTTTGTTTGTTTGTTTGTTTGTTTGTTTAAGATAAGGTCTATCTATTGTAGGGCCCTAGCCCCCGTTTTGGGTAGCTGTTGCCTTGCTTGCTGACCTTGACCTTGATGTCCTCCCTATGCTAATTCCCTGCTGGTTTCCACCCTCCTGAATGCTTAAGGGAAGTTCCTTGTTTGTGTATCCTGCATATTGGGTGTTAACAGCTTAGATGCAAGATTGTAAAACATTGGTAGGGAACTTCTGCCCTCTGGGGTTCTCCCATTGTGCTGTAAGCCTGTATTTAAGACCTCCTTCCTCCTTCAATAAACAGCATTTGGCATTCTGCTGAGGCGAATGACCCGCTGTCTCTTGTCTCTGTTTTTTGATCCACAGCCTCTTGCTTGGACATGGTGAACAGGTGGTGGTAGCACGGGCTTTACTGCAACAATCTATACAGCTGTGGCTGTCCCGGAACTCTCGATATAGACCAGGCGGTCCTGAAACTTACAGAGATCTGCCTGCCTCTGCACCGCTAGTCCTGGAATTAAAGATGTGTGCCCCATGCCCAGACGCTATTCCTATTCCTTTGTTGCTTTACAAAGACCATTGTATAAGTTGAAATCAGGTGACATGATACTTCCTTCTGGCATTGTTCTCTTTGCCCAGGGTTACTTTTAACTATTGGGAGTTTTGGGGTGTGTGTGCTTCTACATGACTTTTAAGGTTTGTTTCTGCTTCTGTGAAGGATGTTGTTGAGATTTTATAAGTATTGAATTGAATCTACATTGCTTTCAGCAACACAGTCATTTTCATAACGTTCATTCTGCTCATCGATGAGCATGTCCTGTGTTTCTGTTTTCTACTGTCTTCTTCAGCATTTTAAACTTCTTATTGTAGAGATCTTTCCTCTTCTTGGTTAGATTTATTTATAGAGGTGGCACATTGCATAAGTGTGTGTGTGTGTGTGTGTGTGTGTGTGTGTGTGTTTGAATAGAACTATTCCTGATTCTTTCTCAGCATGTCATTAGTATATTAAAAAACCCTACTTGTTTTGTATCTGATAATTTTATGGAAGTGTCTATTAGATTTAAGAGTTTTCAGATGGAATTTCTAGGACCTTTTAAATCCTGTATAGGCAGAGTTTTTGTTCTGACTGCCACCTCCAAAATAAATGTACAGAGACTTAATATTAATTATAAATGATCAGCCAATAGCTCAGGCTTGTTACTAGCTAACTCTTACAACTTAAATTAACTCCTTATGTTAATCTACATTTTGCCATGTGGTGTTGCCTCTTGTTCATCTTGCACCTCCTGTTTCCTCTTCATGTCTGGCTGGCGACTCCTCTGATTCTGCCCTTCTTCTTCCCAGTGTCCTTAGCCTGGTTCTCCCACCTAACCTTATCCTGTCCAGCTATTGACCAGTCAGCTTCTTTATTAAACCAATCACAGCGACATATGTTTACACAGTGTAAAGAAATATTCCACACTCCTGAAATGGGGAAGATTTGACATCTCTATATCATATTTGTATCCCTTTTCATTCTCTTACTGTACTGGCTAAGAATTCAGGCACTATTGTGTTTGATTGATGTCCCTGGGAGATCTGCTCTTTTCAGAGGGGAGATAGAAGTGGGGAGGGAGGTGGATCTGGGGAAGAGGGGAGGTGGGGCAAGGAGACTGGGGAGGTATTCTGGTCAGGATGTAATACATGAGAGAAGAATAAAAAAATTCAGGCACTATATTGAGACAGAATTAAGAGAGTGGATATTCTTTTCTATTGTTTTGAGGAAACCTTTTAAATTTTTTACCATTTAGTATAATGTTGGGTACAGGTTTGCTGAACCATCCTTGTATCTTTGAAATGAAACCAAGTTAATCACAGTATGTAAATGATCTTATTAATGTGTTGTTGGATTCTATTTGCATTATTTTATTGAGTTTTGTGGCTATGTGCATCAGAGAAAATGATGGTCTATCATATTCCATCATGATCTATAAGATAGAAAAATTAGTTGTATATTTTTGTACTTGTTGGCCCATAGCTTTCTTTCTTGCTGTATCCTTTCCTTATTAAAACATTTTGGAATCATGTTTATTTTTTATCATGTGTAGGTGTATGTGTGTGGGTCCACACATGCCACAGTGTGCATGGGGAGGTAGAGAACAAATCGCAGGGGTTGGCTCTCTTTTTCCACCATATGGAATGGGAATGGAATGCAGGTCTTTAGACTTGGCAGCAAGCATTTACCTGCTGAGCCACCTCTCCATCTCCCCTTCTCTACGTCTGATCTCAAAACTTGGTTTTAGAACAGTTATTATGGGGCTAATACTGGATTTTTAGACTGACTTCATAGCATGCCTTACCTTTTTACTTTATGAAATAGTTTGAGAAACAAGGTTAGTTCTTTAAAGATCTGACAGGAATCCTTGGTTGGGAGACACAGTATTACTGCCTCAATCTCAGTTTTCATTATTGGTCTATTTAATTTTATATCCTCTTATTTAGTTTTGGTCAGTCATATGTGTCTAGAAATTTATATATTTCTTTTATATATTCTCAGTTAGAATACAAGTTTTAAAAGTATTCCTGAAAGAGAATCTAGATTTCATTGATCTCTTTGAAATGTCTCCCCCTTTCATCTCTAATCTTGAATTCTTTTGAAGATTTATCTTCTATATGTGCTGTTTATGTGAACATGTGCACCATGAGTGCAGATACCCAAGGAAGCCAGAAGAGGGCATCAGATCCTCTGGAGCGGGACCTACAGGTGGTTGTCAGCCACCCATATGGGTGCTGATAAGAGAACTTTGGATCTTTGGAAGAGCAGGATGCACTCTACATAGCTGAGCTATTTTCCAGTCCCGGCATCTCTATTTTATTAATATAGGCCTTCTCTGTCTTATGGTTAGTTTAGTTAAGGGTTTGTTGGTTATAGTGGTATTTTATTTGTGCTGAAATGTGATTTTATTTGTATGTTAATAAATAAAGTTGCCTAGGGGTCAGAGCTATTAGCAAGCCATAGGGAAAGCCAGGGCGGTGGTGGTGCACGCCTTTAATCCCAGCACTTGGTAAGCGGAACTAGGTAGATCTCTGTGGGTTCAAGGATACAGCCAGCATTGGAGACACACGTCTTTAATCTCAATACCAACCATCGAAGACCTGGAGTGACCACAGACAGGCAGTGACGAGACGGTCATGTGGTTGGGTTTACAACCAATGAGAAGGCAGAACAGAACTCTATTTAAAGATGAATGCACAGGAAGTAGTTCCTTTTCGGAGAGGTCTCTTGGTGGGAGAGGCTAGCTGGCGGCAGGTGGGTAAGGCTCTTAGCTCTGACCTCTTGGACTTTTATCTTTACATTGGCTCTGTGTCTCTTATTTAATAAGACGGTTGGTTACATCTACAGTTGGTCTTCTTTATCTTTCCAGGGAAGCAGTTATTTGTTTCATTGCTTTTTTTTTTTTGTAGCTGTTGTTCTTTTATTCTCCAATGCATTATTCGTTTCATTTTGCACTGACCTGTAGCCCACTGATCGATCATTCAAGACTGATCAATTCCATATATTTGTATATAGTTTCTTTTGCCATTGGATTCTAGTTTTATTCCATTATGGTTTCAGTGGATATAAGAAATTACTTTGGTACTTTTGTATTTGTTAAAGCTCAGTCAGGGTGAATAAACACCAGGACCACATAGCTCTCATTAAAGAAAGCATTTAATTGGGGCTTGCTGAAAATTTCAGAGATTTAGTTCATTATCATCATGGCAGGGAGCAAGGCAACACCAGGCAGGTGCTAGAGCAGTAGCTGAGAGCTACATCATGATCAGTAGGCAGAGAGAGAGAGATTCTGGGCTTGGAATGGGCTTTTAAAACCTCAAAACCCACTCCCAGTGACAGACTTCTGAAGCCCTTATCTAATTACTATTTATCAATAAAAACTCAGGAGTCAGATAATGGGGTAAGAACCTAAAGGATCACAGAACCAGTGGAGAAGTGACCAGTAACCTCCTCCCTCTCTCTCCTTCCTTGAACCAGGGCCAAGAATTTTTCTAAGCCCCTCCCTACTACTTCCTGAGTCTCTCTATATGTTCTTGGTCCTCCAAAACCTCTACGGCTAATTCTGGTCAGCTAGTAGCTAGCACTGCCTTCTGATTCAAAGTAAACTTTATTGTCAGTCTTGAAAGTGTCAGAATTTGATCAAAATATCCCACATTTCCCCCTTTTTGTCTAAATAAAAAGGGAAGGTTTTAACTCTAACACAGTAAAACTATATACAATAAGATTATCAGCTAAGAATTACATTCACAATGTTCAGTCCACTTGCATTTGGAAAATTCAGAGAAAATGCTCCATTATCTATCCTATCTTGGTGTGTCCAAAGTTTTGTACCTAATTAATTTTCTATTGTAACTTCTATTACAAACCCAAAACTATCTTTTTAGACCTCAAAACATTTTCTTAGATAAACAATTTAAGCTTTTATGTTTCTCAACCTTATACATGTTACACCTCTTTTGTGAGTTTCTTTTCTGAATTTGGTAAGAAGGAAAAGTTGTAATTATAACTATCTCATCTTCAACTCCATCAGAGACCTGAGAAGGATAAAATATTACTTGAGTAATCAGGAAGTGCATTGCAAACAACTTCCAAAACTATTGAAACAACAGAGACAACTAGCTGCTGGAACAGTCACCCTAAGTTTCCTCTGCAACATTGGGACAACCATCTTCAGCCTGCAGGCCTAGAATATCTGACAGACTGTTCTGTAAAGCAGGAATGTTGAAGGCCTGTCCTACCTTGTCTTGGCAAAGGTTGGCAGTCACCTTCTTTTGTGTCCTGCTTTTCCAGTTTGGACAGCATACTGCAGCAGTCAAGGCAAGGGCAGTTTCTTGCCCAGTGGCTAACTTTGCACAATGAAAGCAAACTCTGAATGAGGTTCTTTGATGCCCGTCTTCTCTGAAGTAGAGTGGTGCTGCCAGGAGGGCTGTCATGAAAGCTTTATGTTATCATGACATCTTAAATGCCATATTCCGTAGATCTCTGCACATATTCTATAGGAGTGCTTGAAGACCATCTGTCTACCTAAAATATATCTTTGTTTAACCTTGAAAACATAGCTAACATGGCCACAAATTTGATTGTTAGATGACTGCTAACCTATATTTCTTAATTATCCTAAATAATAATAGCTTTCAAGGACTAGAAATTTACATTACATTGTTAAATGAGCTCCATAGGTAATAACATACTAAGCACAACTAGAAATATATGTATACACACACACACACACACACACACACACACACACACATATATATATGTACAGTATAACAAAAAACTTTAAATTTGTATCAATGTACAAAACTACCTTAAACAGGAGTGGAAACATATATCCAGTATAACAAAAATAACCTTAAATTTGTATCAATATAGAAAAATCCATACAAATGTAAAATATTTAAGACTAGTAGTTGCTCTTTTAGGTTAAAAGTAGATCCACTAATCTACCCTTTTAGCCTATGATTCCTAAACACCCCCATTTTCTTTTCATAATGAGATCCCTGAATCTAATCTCCTTTTCTTAGTTTCCTGACCACGACCAACAACAACTTGTAACCAACCCCCCATAAACAATGACAAACATCCATAATCCACCGAACGACCAAAAACCACCCACCCCACCTCTTGGGAATCTGGGCATCATTTTCTTAAAATTACTTCCTGTTGTCTGGGGACAATGGTATCTTTAGGGGACTGTGAGAAAACTGAGATAATGGTCAAGTCCTGGGAGAGCTAGCTATTGTCCAGGCTTGGAGTGATGGGAAAGTGCAGGGCTTCTCTGAAGTCCTGGCTGGAGTAGTTTGTGAGGCTATACCATATCAGCTAAGCCCCTTGAAAATGTTCTGAGCAGTTAGCAGTCCAAAGCTGATCTTTGGGTGGTATTTGCCAGCTTGATGGCATTACGACAATCCAGGTAGAATCATCATTGTGGGGCTCCATCATCCTTTCAGAAACTTCAAACATCACTGTTAGGAGTGGTCATGGTTCACTGCAGAAAACTTAAATATTTTACTTGTCATATGCAGCAGATCTCAGAGATTTTAAAGGACCACAATCCATTAAATACATCCAGGGTACACAAGCTTAATTAGTAGTTGTCTGATTCACAGGCGCTCTGTCTTAGGTTGGTGAGCGCCCCCCAGGAATTACCCATGTTTGAATACTCATTATCATACAGGCTCAATCGTGTGTGAGCTGCAGAATTAACTGCTGCCAAAGATCTCAAAGTGGCACTGGGCTTGCAATCTTCGTGTTTGACACAGAAAAGACCAACAGAAGTCCCAACCCACCCATAGCCAGTAGGCTAAAGGTAACTGAGCCATTCCCTTCCTTAACGAGCCTTACTGCAAACTGGAGTCCTTGCAAGATGGTATCCCAAAGCAAATGGAACTTGAGTTTATAAATTTATAATTTTCAAAGCCAATTGAAATGTATATAACTATTGAATTAAATTTATCATGCCCAATAAAATGAAAGATTAATTAACTGTGCTAGCTACTTTTGCTGCCAGGGTCTCCACTGTGCTAGCTGTAGTAAGCAATTATGAGATGGTAATCCCAGAAACAGTAGCAGCGACAACGGCAGCAGCAATGTCAAATTCTCTTCTGGAGTGTGTGGGCATCCACTGGCATGGATACAACTCCAGGAACATGAACCACCAAGGCCCATTTTTCTTGATCCCAGCACAACTTAAGCTGGCAGCTCTGCAAAAGAACAACTAAGAACCATAAAGAAAAAACAGGCAGCTCACAAGAAGTACAACTAATGGTCTTATAATGGCTAAATTTAGGCTCATAAATTTTAAGGTATCTTCAAAGGGGGCTAAATTAATTTCAGGAGGCCAATAAATGTTGCACAGAGCCACTCCTGAAAAGTAGGTACTACACCAGCTTGAAGAGGATTTTGAAAATGAAAAGGCTTAGCTGGCGTGCAACTGTTAACAAATGGAGGTCAGTGACCTTCAGGATTATCCTTAATCTCCAAGGTGTCTGGGTGACATGTTCTCAAACATACTTGAAAAAGCAGTTACCATACATTACCTTCTGGAGAATCCAACCGCATGGCTACAGTTCCTAGGCTTACATTAATGCTTGCCAAAGCTGGCCATATTGGGCTATCGATCCCCATTGGCATCAGAAGGGGAGAGTTTTTCACGAAGGCCCAATAGGTCTCTGCCATGTTGGGCTTCAGCAGCAACCGCAGGGCCCACCCAGTGCTCAGGAATCCAAAGAGGAACCTTATTGTCCTGAGGAAAGACATAAACAGAACCCCAGGCCCACACCAATACCAGATCGGGTCTCCTCCAGGTGCCAGTAGAAAGATCCTTCCATCACTCCAGGGGGTGATTTGCAATAGGAACCCTCCAGTGCTTTTCTGCAGCGAATACTCCAGCAGAATCCACTGATAAAAAATTTAAAATATATAAAACAAGGGAAAGAATAGAATGTGGAGAGGAATGATGAGTCCCTAGTTCCCTTTTTACTTTAGCAAAACATGTTTGTTTGTTTGTTTGTTTTTAATAGTTCAAATTTTTCTTTTATTTTTTATTTTTATTTTTTTAATTAATTAATTAATTAATTTTTCTATTATCAGCTTGATACAGTATAAATTCTTATCTTAATAGTGAAATGTTTCATTGAAGCTTGCTCAGTAATTGAGTAAAACCAAAACTTATTATAAACCATAGTCATTCTAGGGTCCCCCATGCTATATATATAGCCTCCATGGTTCTGGGTCTTCACATTCTTTAGTTAGTTGCCCTTCATTCTTCTGGAAAGACAAAAACAAAACCCTGCCCCAACCCTAACTTTGGGGAGTTTCCCTTTTTGACAGGTTATATCTGATCAAATGAAAGGCATTTGTTAGTCTTATAAGTTAGTTTAGATTGAATGCCATGCTGTTTGATGAATCATCATCTCTCCTAATCAAGAGATCTCTCCTGTTTGAATATAATCTTTGTCATTTTGATGTATCCATAGCTTTTCTTCTCTTGATTTCCATTCTGAGGTCAACACATCCTTAAAGTATACAGGGTGATTTAATTCAGCAGTTTTTTCTACTATCCAATGTCTCTCTGCAACTGTCGATCCTTTCTCATTAGCATTTAAAAATTTAAAGATAATAGAGCATTGTGCAATCTATCTCTGGGACTCTTTATTTCCCCTTTCTGTTTATTGAGCATATCTTTTAAAGTGTGATGAGATCTTTCTATAACTGCTTGGCCTGTAGGATTGTGTGGTATGCCTGTAATATGCTTTATGTTGTAATAAGCAAAAAAACTGTTTCATTTTACTAGAGACATATGCTGGAGCATTGTAAGTCTCAGTTTGTACAGGTATTCCTTCTAATAAATGTGTAATTACAGAGTCAGCACTCTCAGAACTCAAAACAGTTGTCCATTGAAATCTTGAATATGTATCTATGATATGGTGTGCATATTTTAATTTTCCAAACTCTGTAAAACGAAACACATCCATTTGCCAAATTTTGGGTTGTTTTTGTTTGTTCGTTTGTTTGTTTATTTGTTTGTTTTTGAGTACCTTTGGGTTACTTCCTGCAGGTAGTAGAATTTGGTTATACAAAAAACAAGGAGGACATTTCCTTATAATTTCCTTGGCTTGTTGCCAAGTGATAGAAAAATCTTTCTTAAAATTCTTGCTATTAACATGGTGTTGCTTATGAAATTCTAAGGCTTCTAGCATATTTACTACCAATGGTTGATCAATTTCATCATTACCTTTTGCTAGAGGGCCTGATAGACCTGTATGAGATCTGATATGTGTTATATACAAGGGATAATTTCTATTTCTAATTACTTATTGTACCTGAATAAATAACAAAGTTAAATCTGAATCATCTGGAATAATTTCAGTGGTTTCAATATGTAAAATGCTGTGGATATCGCTATGTGTCAATAAACACTGATTGGCCAATAGCCAGACAGGAAGTATAGGCGGGACTAACAGAGAGGAAAATTGAGGAGAAGGAAGGATAGAGAGACTCTAGGCCTGTGAGCTAAAAACAGATGCCCCAACTTTACAAGAGAACTTTGGATGACTGTCCAGGCTGTCAGCTGTCTCTGCCTACCCTGCAAGACTCCCGAAAGTTGCTTGCATCTTCTCCATTTCTCAGGTAGTATTATATCCTTCTGAGGTCTTTGATGTGGTTGAAGACTAGATATTTGTAATTTCCTCAGTTATGATAAAAGATAAGTTAGATATAACACCTTAAACTCATAAATATAAGATAAATAGGATATCTTCTTTAATATTGTAACTGTAATTCTTGCTCAATAATTGTTTTGTTATATGTAATTTTACTATGTTAAAGTTAAAACCTTCCTTTTTGAAAAAAAAAAAGGGGGGGGGAAGTGCTGTGGATATCGCTGTATGTCAATAAACACTGATTGGCCAATAGCCAGACAGGAAGTATAGGCTGGACTAACAGAGAGGAAAATTGAGGAGAAGGAAGGATAGAGAGACTACCTGGAGCCGCCGCGAGGAGAAGAAAGATGTAAAGTACCGGTAAGCCACAAGCCACGTGGCAAAGTAGAGATTAATAAAAATGGGCTAAATATAAGAGTAAGAGCTAGACAATGATAGGCCTGAGCTAATGGCCAAGCAGTTTAAATAATGTAAGCGTCTGTGTGTTTATTTTATGAATGGGTTCGGTCAGGGAACCAGAGACTGGTGGGACTTGGGAGCTGGAGAGAAGCTCTCCAGCTACAGTAAAACAACTTTTTCTGCATATTGAGAGTCAGTAACTATATTAAGAGGTTTTGGAAAATCTAATAATACCATGAGAATAGCATATAAGTCTGACTTTTAAACTGACTCATAAAGGCTTTGAGCCACTTTACTTAAATTTCCTGACTTAGAACCTGCGTTTCCTGATTTATTTGCATCAGTATAGAATGGAGGGTTCCAGAAATTGGTGTTTCTTTTTTTTCTTTTTCTTTTTTTTTTTTTTGGTTTTTGGAGACAGGGTTTCTCTGTGTAGCTTTGCGCCTCTCCTGGAACTCACTTGGTAGCCTAGGCTGGCCTCGAACTCACAGAGATCCGCCTGGCTCTGCCTCCCGAGTGCTGGGATTAAAGGCGTGCGCCACCACCACCCGGCCAGAAATTGGGGTTTCTTATACCATGTGAGGGAGGATCCAATTAGCTCTTTTTATAAAAGTCTCTTGCTTTGAGGATATTTGTTGCTAATCTCTCCCAAGAAATTGCTACAAGCTCTTTGCCAATGTTCATTTTCTGCCCATAATTTGGCAATTTTAGCATTAGTACAAGTTACCACAATTTCTATTGGGTCTATTTCTGATAATTGACAAAGTCTCAATTTCCCTTTCAGAATCAATTCAGAAACCTTTTCACATAGGTCTTTAATTTTTTACTGTTTGTGTGGTTAAAAAAAATCCATCCTAAGATATTATCTTCTTTCTGCATAAGAATTCATGTAGGAGAATGTGTAGAAGGTAAAATAACCAGAATACAATCAAGCTCTGGATCCAAGTGATACACATGTACATCCTGTAATTTCTCTTCTACCAAAGCCAATTATCTTTTAGCCCCAGCTGATAATTTTCTTGGACTATTTAAGTTCTCACTATCTTGTAAGGTTTGAAATAAATTATTTAGTTCTTGAGTAGTTAAACTTGTGGATCCTAGACAATTATATCTCCTGGCAATTTTTGAAAATCATTAGTTCAAAATTGATCTCTCTTGATTTGTACTTTCTGTGGTTGAATTTTTTGTAAACCTATCTTATATCCTAGGTAATTAATAGAATCTCCTCTTTGTATTTTTTCAGGAACAATTTGTAATCCCAACAAGGCAACATTTTCTTTACCTCTTCAAACATTTTTTCCAAGGTATCTAAGTCTCAATTAGCTCACAAGAGATCACCCATATAATGGTAAATTATAGATTAAGGAAACTGTTTTTGAATTATTTCCAATGGTTGTTGTACAAAATATTGACACAAAGTAGAGCTGTTTAACATCCCTTGAGAAAGAATGTTCCACTGCTATCTTTTAACAGGCTGGGAATTATTATAAGTAGGCATTGTGAAGACAAATTTCTCTATATCATGTTATTGTAAAAGTATAATAAAAGAGTAGTCTTTTCACTATAATAGACCATCCTTTAGGTAATAAAGAAGGCAAGGGAATTCCAGGCTGTGAAGAGACCATTGGCTGGATCATCTTATTAATAGCTCTTAGATCTGTTACTAGTCTCCATTTTCCAGATTTCTTTTTAATGACAAACATAGAAAAATTCCAAGGACTGGTTGATTCTTTTTTTTTTTTTAAATTTATTTATTATGTATACAGTGTTCTGCCTGCATGTATGCCTGCAGGCCAGAAGAGGGCACCAGATCTCATTACAGATGGTTGTGAGCCACCATGTGGTTGCTGGGAATTGAACTCAGGACCTCTGGAAGAGCAACACAGTGCTCTTAACCACTGAGCCATCTCTCCAGTCCTCCAGCCCTTGTTTCTTCAATATTGTGGTAGTTTGAATGTATTTGGTCCCCATAAACTCATAGGGGGGTGACACTATTAGGAGGTATGGCTTTGCTGGAGGAAGTATGGCCTTGTTGGAGGAGGCTGGATGTCACAGGCCTTTAATCCAGACCTTTAGGTTGGAGGACACACCTTTAATCTGGGTCACACCTTCTATTGGAAGTGTGTCACTGTGGGGGTGAGCTTTGAAGTTTTTTTTTCCTCAGGCTTCAATGGGTGTGACAGTTAGAGGACTTCCTGTTACCTCTGAGTTAAGATGTGGGACTCTCAGTTCCAGCACCATATCTGCTTGCATGCCTCTATGCTCTGCAGATTGATGGACTGAGCTATAAGCAAGTACCCTCAATGAAATGTTTTCTTTATAGGAGCTGCTGTGGTCATGGTGTCTCCTCACAGCCATAGCAAACCCTGACTAAGACAAATATGTTGAGCACTTAGCTGCTCCTGTACCAGCTGTTCTAGTGCCTGTAACTTTTCTGATGTCAAAGGCCATTATTCCACCCAGACAGGTTTGTCAGTTAACCATTTTAAAGGTAGGCCTGTTGGTACCTTTGAAAGACCAACAGCTGTTATGCCCTACTTATGTACAACCTGAACAGTTGGTGACTGTTCTTGAAAATGCCTTTTAATATTTTTATCAAAAGCATACTTTAGTTTGTGGTTTGTTTCTGATATTGGGGGAATGTTAATCTGTGTTTTCCATTGTTGTAACAAATCACATCCCCATAGATTCATTGCTGTGTTAGCCACATATGGTTTTATTTTTCCTGTCCTTCTGGCCCTATAAAATTATCTTGTACTTTGTTTTACCTGAGATAAAGTTCCAGTCCATATAAGTTGAATATTTTTCTCCTGAAGAAGCCAATCTGGATGCCAAGATTTTGGTGAAATTAATGTTACATCCACACCTATGTCTAGTAAACCTTCAATCACAATACCATTTATTTGTATTTTTAGCTTTGGTCTTTGATCATATATAGAAGTTTGTCAAAATACTTGTTTTATGGTTTCTTGTGAAAATTTTGTTTTATCTACTGAAGCTGTTCTGCCATCCAGAGCAGTATGGTTTTTAACAACAGGCATTAAGTCTTATAATTGCTCTGTGGAGGAGTTTCCCCCAAAAATGACAGGGAATGATTGAACCAAAGTTGACATGGGAGCCTGCAGGAGACCCCCCTAAGGTGGTTTTTCAGTGGCTGAGGGTTCCCTTGCCTGTCCCATGTTTATCTGAA
Organism: Peromyscus attwateri; assembly: GCA_902168425.1. Lineage (NCBI taxonomy): Eukaryota > Metazoa > Chordata > Mammalia > Rodentia > Cricetidae > Peromyscus > Peromyscus attwateri. The sequence continues at coordinate 58,897 of CABHPP010130683.1, read as the reverse complement.
TTCATTAGTCCAATGCTGGCCTTTGCCACACCTTCTGTATACTCCCGAAGGCTGGGGCTTTCGCTTTGGGTGATTTCTAGAAAAAACATTGTTTCAGAAATGTCTTGTCTATAATCCCTTTTCAGATGACCTGGTTTATCACAATTAAAATATCTAACCTTTTGATTTTTCTTAAGATTTTTAGAAATCGCTTCTCCTATCCAAGTATCATAAGTTTGAGATCCAATATCAGCTATATTTCTAGTCCATTCATCTATGGATGCTGATCTTGCTTTTAAAGGCCTAATAACCCTTTTGCATTCTGAATTAGCATTTTCAAAAGCCAAAGATTCAATTAATATTTGTCTAACTTCTGGATCTGATATCATTCTATTTACAGCTGAGGTCAATCTTTACAAAAAAATCAGTGAAGGCTTCTTTTGGGCATTATATAATTTTAGTAAATGACTTAGATATCTTTCCTGATTCTTCAACCCTGTCCCAAGTGTTCAAAGCTGCTGGGTCCAAGGTGTGATCCTCAAACATAATCTGTCTTTGCAAATCAGCATACTGGCCTTCACCAAGTAGCTGGTCTTGGAAAATTTCAATACCTCTAGCCCTACTTAATTGTTCTATGACCCTAGCTTCCTCTCTCCACCATGTTTTCCATTGTAACTGAGGACCATCTTCCAATATTGCTGTAAGTTAATCTTTCTAGTCTTGTGGAATAATTCTGTTCTAAGTTGCCCATGAATTTAACATCTGTTTCACAAAAGGTGAATGCCTATCATATGAAACTACTACTTCTTTAAATCTCTTCAAATCTAACATTTCTACAGGATCCCAGCTAAATTCTTATAGTCTTGGGGATGCCTATCATCTGGTGGTTGTTCATGAATGGTAACTGGTAAATTAAGGTTGTTTTTCTGATAATCTTGGGCACTCCCTTTCAGTTTCATAATGCAATGTTACAATAGCTTCTGCTCTAAACTCCTCTGTCTCTGTGTGGATATTTTTCTTGGTTTCATTAGTAGGTCTTTCCAAGGATTGTGTCTTATCAGTCAATTTTTTGTATTTGGTACCAATATCAAACCACTTTTTTAAGGATAAAACATGAATTACCAAACTGATTATGATTATAATCAACATAATATCAGTCCCAGATAAGTTGATTATCCATTCATTTAATTTTTCCATTTTCAAACCATCCATTATGGAACCATACAGACCTAACTCCCTGTATCATAATACTGTTCCCCATTCTTAATGTGGGGAAAGAGTATTCAGAGATGGGTAATACCTGGGGGGTATTCCACCAACCTAAGACAGAGCACCTGTGTGGCCTGGGCAGGCGTCTCCATGACGGGTAAGGTGACCTGCTGACGTCCCACACAACCCAAGTCAGAAACTCATATTTTAATAAAAGGGGGACCTGTAGGTCCCTGGCCCCCGTTTTGGGTAACTGCTGCCTTGCTTGCACACCTTGACCTTGATATCCTCCCTATGCTAATTCCCTGCCAGGTTCCACCCTCCTGAATGCTTAAGAGAAGTTCCTTGTCTGTGTATCCTGAATAAAGGGTGTTAACAGATTAGAAGCAAGATTGTAAAACATCAGTAGTGAATTTCTGCCCTCCGGGGTCCTCCCATTGTGCTGTAAGCCTGTATTTAAGACCTCCTCCCCCCTTCAATAAATGACATTCGGCATTTAAAATTAAAAAAAAAATACTTGAAATATATGCTAAGATGTTCAATAAAAACTAATTTTTAATGAAAAAAATGTTATATCATTTGAATGGATTGTTCAGGTTCAAAATATTCATAATAACAAAACTTGCGTTCAGTTTGGTAATTACTTTTTGGTGATCAAGAGCTTAAAAAGTAACTAACTCAAGTCCCAGGGGATCTGATGCCCTCTTCTGGTCTTCCATGGCACTGCATACCTTGCACGCAGAACACCCACAAAAAATAAAATTAAAAAATTTAATTTTAAATAAAAATAAGTAAATAAATAAATAAAAGAAAGTGACATAGATTATTTTGGGTGTTAAACCAAAAGTCATGAGATTGAGTTATGTCTACAAAGTTTTGTGTCTTTAAAGATGTTAGACCAGTGGTTCTTAACCTTCCTAATGCCTCAACCCTTGAATATAGTTCCTTATGTAGTGGTGACCCTATAACCATACAATCATTTTTGTTGCTACTTTATAACTGTCATTTTGCTACTGTTACGAATTGTGATGTAAATATCTGTGTTTTCTGATGCCTTAGGTGACCACTGTGAAAGGGTTGTTTGATTCCCCCAAACGGGTCATGATCCATAGGTTGAGAACCAATGTGTTAGACAAAAGGAAGAGCTGACTATAGGATAAATCCCCATAGTGCCCTACAGTGGAGTAAGGTACCAGTTTGGAGAAAACTATCATGAAGTTCTGGGGACAGAAGCCACTCGTTACTTACACGGAACTATGTTGGTTATAAAGAAGACAGGCAGGGCTACACCAAGGTAGAAGAGACTAGAGATAGGCGGGCACTCAATGAGGAGAAGCACCCTTGCCTCTGGATTGCCTAGGCACTGCATGCAGGATGTGATGCATTCATAGGAGCTGCTGCCGGATTTGAGTGAAGGTTCTGAAATGTACTGAAGGGAGCCTGGGGATGTAGGTCAGTGGTGGAACGTGAATCTAGCAGACTCAAGGCCCTGGATCAATCCTAAATGGTCTTTTGTTCTTTTTTTTTTTTTTTTTTTTTTTTTTTTGGTTTTTCGAGACAGGGTTTCTCTGTGTAGCTTTGCACCTTTCCTGGAACTCACTTGGTAGCCCAGGTTGGCCTCGAACTCACAGAGATCCGCCTGCCTCTGCCTCCTGAGTGCTGGGATTAAAGGCGAGTGCCACCACCGCCCGGCGGTCTTTTGTTCTTATGAGCCTCTATCCTGCTACTAGCTAACCACTCTATCTTCCGTTCCATTCCTGGCAATTTCCATTAAACTGAGGACAGTTTGACGTGTTTCCCTTATCACATATAAGCTTGAAGATCTTCATGTGTGGCTGCTTACCTAGAGGGGCCAAGTGTTGAGGAATATTTGTTTAACTATGCTAAGATGTGTTGCTGTTTCACCTTGCCTGCCTAAGGCACTTGATTGGTCTAATAAAAGGCTGAATGACCAATAGTGAGGGAGGAGGTACAGGTGGGACTTCCGGGCAGGGAGAGTAAGTAGGAGGAGGAATTTAGGCTCAGGGAAGATAGAAAAAGAGACTCCAGGGAGACACCAGGGGCCAGCCAGACAGACACAGAGGAAGCAAGAAAGTAGGACATACAGAATGAAAGAAGGGTAAAAACCCTGAAGCAAAATGTAGATGAATAGAAACACGTTAAATTAAATTAAAAGAGCTAGTGGGAGAAGCCTAAGCTAAGGCCAAGAATTCATAATTAATAAGTCTCAATGTCTTTATTTGGGAGCTGGTTGGAAGCCAAATGAAAATTCCAACTACAACCAGGTTGGACTCATTTTTAAGGATCTATGTGATGGCTATTCTTGGTTGTCAGCATGACTATATCTGGAATGAACTACAATCCAGAAATGGAGGGCACACTTGTGATCCAGATCTTGAGGCAGGAAGAAAGACTCTTGACTTTCCATTAACAGCTAGCCATTGTTGGACTGCAGCCTGTAAGTTGTTCCAATAAATTCTCATCTATGTATTATTACTATATATATATATATATGTATATGGTAAGAGAGAGATGTAGATTTATATATATATATATATATATATATATATATATATATAGAGAGAGAGAGAGAGAGAGAGAGAGATTCATTCCAAAAATTCTGTGATGCTGGAGAACCCTGACTGATACAATCTAATTTTGGCTTTCTTAATATTGTTCTCTTTTGGAGGGGGTGTAGAAGACATCTCCTGCAACATTGCAGGATTTTAGCAGTTTTAAACCTCTACACTAGATCAGTGGCAACTGTATCTCCCAGGCAAAGTAAAAAACAGTTTAAAATCCATGTCTTTGATGACCAATCGATTGTACTGGGAGTAGAACCCAGGACCTGGCACAGGATAGGCAAGTATCTACTATTCATCTACACTCTCATCCTTCATCTACCCCACATTCTGTAGAAAAAGTCAAGATACAACAATTAACACACTAAATAAAAGTCTGTACTACTTACTGGCTGTCCCTAAAACCACAGATCGAGAACATTTTCCTTGCCTAAAAATTCCCTTATCAGCCGAGTGTGGTGGCGCACTCCTTTAATGCCAGCACTTGGAGGCAGAGACAGGTGGATGTCTGTGAGTTCCTCGAGTCCAGCCTGGTCTACAGAGCGAGTTCCAGAACAGCCAAGGCTACATAGAGAAACCCTGCCTCAAAAAACAAAAAAACAACAACAACAAACTCCTTGTCACAGTGTCTACAGCTTTGCCATTCTACGGCAGTCCTCATGTGAGTATTTAATATTTGGGGGGTTGGAGAGGAGGCTTGATGCTCTTGAATATAACCGAAGTTTGAGATACCACATTGGGTGTCTCAGCTGCCTTTAGCCTCAGCTCCCAGAGACCCAAATCCTTCTTTCAGTTTCCAAGAGAAGCTGAACACACACAGACAAACCTATATACATATAGTAAAAATCTAAAAATAAATACAGTTACCTACTTTGTATGATGGAGGTATTTTTATTTGTTTGTTTTTCAAGACAGGGTTTCTCTGTGTAGCCCTGGGTGTCTTGGAACTTGATCTGAAGACCAGGCTGGCCTCACAGAGATCTGCCTGTCTCTGCCTCCCAAGGGCTGGGATTAAAGGCATGTGCTACCATCACCTGGCTATGACAGATATGTATTAATTTTTCTTCCCGTATTATATGTGTGTTTTGTGCCACCTAGCTAGTATCTCAAATATGCTTTTTAAAGTCAGGGTTTCATGTAGCCCAGGTTGACCTCTAATTCACTATGTAGCTGAAAATGGTCTTGAACTTCTGACACACCTGCCTCTGCCTCCTGAGTGCTAGGATTACAGGCATGCATTCCTATACCCAGGTTTTGTTTTTTATTTAATTTTTTTTTTTTTGAGACAAGGTTTCTCCGTGTAGCTTTGGAGCCTGTCCTGAAACTCACTTGGTAGCCCAGGCTGGCCTTGAACTCACAGAGATCCGCCTGCCTCTGCCTCCCGAGTGCTGGGATTAAAGGCGTGTGCCACCACCGCCCGGCTATTTAATTTTTTTTTTTTGGGGGGGGTGGGGGGTGGGGAAGGAGGTGATGCTGGGGGTGGGGGTGGGGAAGAGATGATGGGGGGTTTGGGGTGGGGGGTTGGGGGATGGGGGGTGGTAGGGAAGGAGGTGACGCCGGGGTCAGGGTGGGTGCTCCTGATAAGTGGAGCTTCTAAGGAAGCTGATGTGGTCCTCCGGCTATTTAATTTTTAATGCACAGGCGTGATGTCCTCTTTGTGCATGTCTAGTGCCCTGAGGGGCCAGGTGAGGCGTCTGATACATTGGAATTGGAGTTACAGGCAGTTGACAACCACCATTTGGATGTTGGAGATCCAACCTGGATGCTCTGGAAGAGAAACCAATGCCCTTAACTACTGAGCCATCTCTCCAGCCCCTTCACTCATTTTTTTTTTAAATATGCCTTTTAAGGCCATTTGTACTGCAAGCTATAATTATATCTCTAGTGTACTTTTCCAATACTATTTCTGTCCCACCCACATATTCATTATTTTTACAGTATGTAAATTTTTATCTCCTTGTTGAAACTAGCTCTAGGGATAGTTAGAGAGTTCCCTTTAACCTCATACACTGTTTCAAGTGTCTCCTGAGAAGCTACCTGCAGGGAGGCCCTGGATGGGTATGGCATTCTGCTAATAGTGTGTGTGTAGGCTGGGAGCAACTTCCCTACTCGGCGTGAGATGGACTGTCTTTCCGAACATGGGAGCACGAGTCCTTCATGTAGCCAAGAAGATGAGAGTACATAGAGTTGCACAGTGGTGACCTGAGCAAACTCTCCTACCCATACTCATTCTGCGTTCCCTCTCGGCTGTGCTGGCTGGCTCCGCCGTAGGCGTTTTTAGATGTGTTCTGTGAGGGGTTATGGGATAACTTACTGTGAGCCAAGAGCTAAATCTATTCTTGTTTATGCTATGCACAGTGATGTCTGTGTGATGATGGTTCATATGGAAACAAAATATCATGGGTGTTTCCTAACAAAAATTCTTGGAGACTCTCATTGTTTATGGAAAATGTTACTTAGAAAAAAAATGTTAGTTTCTCTTTTACATTTAAGTGATAGATTTTTAGTTGTATATGTAAACAACTATCAAAAATATTTACAAAACTGAATACTGGTTGCTACAAAGGATTTTATAATCAACGCAAAAAGAAAATCTTGCTTGTTTACCTTTTTCTTTTCTTTTCTTTCTCTCTCTTTTTATAGACAGGGTTTCTCTGTGTAGCCCTGGCTGTCTTGGAACTTGCCCTGTAGTCCAGGCTGGCCTCGAACTCACAGAAATTCAACTGCCTCTACCTCTTGAGTGCTGGGATTGAAGGCATACACCACCACCACCTGGCTTTCCTTCACCTTTTTCTAATACTATACATTCATAGTCTGGCATTTTTTTAATGTACAGTTATTTACATATTCATGTGTGTTTTTGTCACAGTATGCATGTGGGGTCAGAGAATGGCTTGTGGGAGTTGGTTGGCTCCCTGCACACTGCGGATCCTGTAACTTTAACAGGTCACCAGGGTTAGTGGCAAGGGCCTCTGATGGCCCATATGCTGGATTTTGTTACAATACTAAAGTCACAACATTCTTTTGAACCAGTGTCTGTGGTGGTATTGTGTTCCCCAAAATATTGTGTACCTTAATAAACTTATCTGGGGTCAGAGACGGGACAGCCACAATATTAAACATGAGGATAGGCAGTAGTAGCATACGCCTTTAATCCTAGCATTCCAGAGACTGAAATCCATGTATTCAAGGATACACCCAAGCATGGTGACTCACGCCTTTAATCCCAGAAAGCAAGCCTTCAATCCCAGGGAGTGGTGGTAGAAAGCAGAAAGGTATATAAGGCGTGAGGACCAGAAACTCGAGGCATTTGGCCTGGAGAAGCATTTTGGCCTGGTAAGGTATTTGGCCTGGTTAAGCTTTCAGGCTTCTAGCAGCAGTTCAGCTGAGACCCATTCTGGATGAAGACTCAGAGGCCTCCAGTCTGAGGAAACAAGACGAGCTGAGGATCCGGCGAGGTGAGGTTAGCTGTGGCTTATTCTGTGTCTCTGATCTTCCAGTGTTCACTCCAATACCTGGCTGAGGTTTGATTTTATTAATAAGAACTTTGAAGATTCATGCTACAAGTGTCAAACAACATTTATCCTCAATTCAATATGAACATACATTTGTGGTGTGTGTGTGTGTGTGTGTGTGTGTGTGTGTGTGTGTGGTGCATGCACATGAATATGTGGGGCACACATGAGCCCATGCAGAAGTCAGAACAGGGGCTGGGTGTTCTGCTCCACCACAGTCTGCCTTGTTGCCCTGAGACAGACTCTCAGTGAACTGGAAGCTTGCCATTTGAGCTAGGCTTGTTGGCCAGTGGGCTATTGGGATCTATCTGCTTTCCCAACTCACTGCTGGCATTTTAGGAGCCTGCAACCTTGCCTGGCTTTTACATGGGTGCTGGGGATTTGAACTCAGGCACTCATGCTTGCAGAGCAAGCTCTCTTACCTACTGAGCTATCTCCCAACCCCATGCATTTTTAAAATTTTGAGACAGGATCTTACTTTGTAGTCCAGGTTGACCTGGAACTCAAGATTCTCCCACCTTGGTGTTGGGATTACAAGCAAATTCAATACAAAAGTATATACGAAGAGAAAACTATTGACCGTTCCTTGCATGTTTAAATCCAGATACTATCCTACTGCACAGTTTTGGGTATCATTTGCCAAATACTTCCAGGGTACCTACCAAACAATACCAAAGTCTGAGTGTCAGATGTCTTACAAAGATGAATGCCCTCCATAGGATTTTTTTAAAAAAAGATTTGCTTATTTTAGTTTCTTTGTGTATGAGTGTTTTTGTCTGCATGTAAGTAAGTGTAACCCGTGTACCCTGGTACCCAGAGAGTTCAGAAATGGGCATCATATTCCCTGGAAATGGAGTTATGGATGATCGTGAACCACCATGTGGGTGCTGGGAACTGAACCCAAGTCCTCTGGAAGAGCAGCCTGTGCGCTTAACTACTGAGTCATCTTTCCAGCCCCCTTCAGAGAATTTTAAATTTGACTGATGTACATATGTATCTCATCGTATTAGTAATCGAAATAAAAATACTTATACGGAGGCAGGCATAGTGGAGTACACATTTAATCCCAGCACTTAGGAGGCAGAGGCAGGCGGATTTCTGAGTTCAAGGCCAGCCTGGTCTGGTGAGACCTTATCTCAAACATTCAAAAAAGCAAACAAAACAAAAACAAAAACAAAAAACTCTCTTCCCAAGTGAGTCTAGGCTTCGGAGAGTTGACAACTAAAGACTAAATACCACACCTTCCGACTGTAGCAGTATTTGTCATTAGAATGTCTGTCTGGGCGGGGGTGGGGGTGGGGTGGGGGTGGGGTGGGGTGTTGCATATGCATGTTTGTGACTGGCTGCCCGCCCTACGTGTGGAGACTAAGGTTGATGTCAGGTGTTTTCTGTCGTATTTCTCCATCATTTGTTTGTTTGCTTGTTTGTTTTTGCTTTTTGAGACAGGGTTTCTTTGTGAGCCAGGTTTCCCCGGCTGTCCTGGAACTCACTCTGTAGACCAGGCTGGCCTTGAACTCACAGAGATCCGCCTAGCTGGTATTGTTTTTGGTTCGTTGGTTTTTTGTTTTTTGGTTTTTGGGTTTTTTTTTTTGAGATGGGGTCTCTCTACATAACCCTGCTGTCCTTGAACTTGCTATGAAGATCAGGTGGCCCCGAACTCACTGCAATCCCCCTGCCCCCACCGTCCCAGCCAGCTGCTGGGATTTAAGGTGTGTGCCACACATGCTTGGCTGTGCCTGGCTCTTTAGGCTGAGAATCTGAACTCAGGCCACGATGCTTGTACCACAAGCACCTTACTCCGCCATCTTCTCAACCCTGTAATGTTCACTCTCTGTTTTATTTTCATTTTTCAGGACAGGGTTTCTCTGTGTAGTCCTGGCTGTCCTGGAACTCACTCTGTAGACCAGGTGGCCTCCAACCCAGAGATCTACCTGCCTCTGCCTCCCAAGTGCTGGGATTAAAGGCCTATGCCACTACTGCTTGGCTCACTTTCTTACTTTATAGGATACCAGAGAACTTACCAAGACATGTCTGCTCCATGGATTGTACAACTTCTGTTTGCAGCGTGCACTTTGAACATTTCTTGAGTAACTTGAGTTGGAATGGGTGTAAATTTATACATCTACCTGCATCAGTCTTATAAAATTATACCTATTTTTATCAGTAACAACCTGTTCAATCCAGTATGTAAATGAAGTATATAACAATTTCTTTTTTTACCTACCACCTACTCATGCTGATAAGGATACCACAATTAGTATATCTAGCATTTAATGGGAGGGTTATACTTAGTAATGTATTAATGAGGTAAAAATAATTATGTTTAGAAGCCAAGAGCTCTTTGAAAGGTGATGTATAATGTGGACTCATTGTCAACTCTAAGCCAAGTTCTATATCTACTAAGAATCATTTAGTCTCATCTCCGGGTGGGCCTATATTTCATTAAGGCTTGGAATCCTGAATGGCTTGTTTTCTGTCATTATTTACTTTATGAATGCTACTCATATGTCTGGAATGTATCAGGTCTACTCACCTTTGCAGCGGTCTCTTTGGTTTTTGTTTGGTGTGGTTTTTCGCTGCTGGAAAATGAACCTGTAGTCTCTTCGATAAAGCACCCAGTGAAGAGTACCTGCTCTTGTGATACGCCTCAGGGGCTGTGCTTCTCTTGGCAAGGTGAGCCTGATTAACATGTGATGTGCTTGCACATAGATGCCAGAGGTCAACCTCTGGTGGTGTTAGAAATTATCTACCTTGGTTTTTTTTTTCTCTCACCAGGGCCTGCAGCTCAAGGATTAGGTTTGACTGGCTTCTCCGTGAGCCCTAGGAGTCCATTTGTCTCTGCATTCTGAGTGCGGGGATTACAAGTACATGTCTCCCTGCCTAGATTTTTCCGTGGGTTATGGGAGTTGAATTCAAGTGTTCATGTTTGTGCAGCAAGCACCTTAGCAATTGGGCTCTATCCCTAGCCTCAGGCAACACATTTTTTTTTTTTTTTTTTTTTTTTTTGGTTTTTCGAGACAGGGTTTCTCTGTGTAGCTTTGCGCCTTTCCTGGAACTCGCTTGGGAGACCAGGCTGGCCTCGAACTCACAGAGATCCGCCTGCCTCTGCCTCCCGAGTGCTGGGATTAAAGGCGTGCGCCACCACCGCCCGGCT
>CABHPP010130683.1:19413-41109 GCA_902168425.1 Peromyscus attwateri | reverse complement strand
AACCTTCGCGCCGGGCCCCGGGGCGGGGCGCTCTCCCGGCGGGAACGCGGGCCGGGCCCAGGCGCTAGCGCGGGCTGGAGAGCCTAGCTCGGGCCAGGGCCGCTCTGCTGCTGTCAGCAAGCGGCGGGGCGCAAGGATCCCTGTTCCGAGAGTCTCTCCATCTTGGTGGCTTCTCGGTGGGATTTGAAACCGAGAGAAAAAAACAAAACAAAACGCTGAATTGGGGCCGAGCTGCGGTGGGGTGACCCCCTCGGACACTTGGCCTGCGTGTGAACTCTCAGGAACTCTCAGGACTGGGACAGATTGCAGATATTAGGTGACTGGGGGTGGTAAGCCAGGATCTCTTAGCAAATGGACAACCGAAAAATTCAGGGGCCTCATTTCGGGCTCCAAGCTATCTTGAATTTAAATAGACCATAGTATAAATAGTTCAGCACATTTTGCATATGCTGTTTGGGAGGCTGAATTCAGTCTAGTTTTGGAATATGCCTGATGCCATACATGTCTGATGATTGGGATATTGAACATTAATTATTAGAGATACTACACAAAACTGAAAACGTTTTTCTTTTTTTTTTTATGTATTTATTGCAGCCATGGCTCTAAAAGGACAAGAAGATTACATTTATCTTTTCAAGGATTCATCGCATCCAGCGGATTTTCTGGATGCATTCAGAACATTTTATTTGGATGGATTATTTACTGATATTACCCTTCAGTGCCCTTCAGGCATAATCTTCCATTGCCACCGAGTCGTTTTAGCTGCCTGCAGCAATTATTTTAAGGCCATGTTCACAGCTGACATGAAAGAGAAATTTAAAAGTAAAATAAAACTGTTTGGCATCCACCATGATATTTTGGAAGGCCTTGTAAATTATGCATATACTTCCCAAATTGAAATAACTAAAAGAAATGTACAAAGCCTTCTGGAAGCAGCCGATCTGCTGCAGTTTCTGTCGGTAAAGAAGGCCTGTGAGCAGTTTTTGGTCAGGCACCTGGATATTGATAACTGCATCGGGATGCACTCCTTTGCAGAGTTTCATGTGTGTTCAGAACTAGAGAAGGAGTCTCGGAGAATTCTGTGCTCAAGGTTTAAGGAAGTATGGCAACAAGAAGAGTTTCTGGAAATCAGCCTTGAGAAGTTTCTCTTTATCTTGTCCAGGAAGAACCTCAATGTCTGGAAGGAAGAAGCTGTCATAGAGCCCGTCATTAAGTGGACAGCTCATGATGTGGAGAATCGAATTGAGTGCCTATGCAACCTACTAAGCTATATCAATATAGATGTAGACCCAGTGTACTTAAAGACAGCGTTAGGCCTTCAAAGAAGCTGTCTACTAACCGAAAATAAGATACGCTCTCTAATATACAATGCCTTGAATCCCATGCATAAAGAGATTTCCCAGAGGTCCACAGCCACCATGTATATCATTGGAGGCTATTACTGGCATCCTCTATCAGAGGTCCACATATGGGATCCTTTGACAAATGTTTGGATTCAGGGAGCAGAAATACCCGATTATACCAGGGAGAGCTATGGTGTTACATGCTTAGGGCCCAACATTTATGTCACCGGAGGGTACAGGACAGATAACATAGATGCTCTTGACACAGTGTGGATCTATAACAGTGAGGGTGACGAGTGGACAGAGGGCTTGCCAATGCTCAATGCCAGGTATTACCACTGTGCAGTCACCTTGGGGGGCTGTGTCTATGCCCTAGGTGGTTACAGGAAGGGGGCTCCGGCAGAAGAGGCCGAGTTCTACGACCCACTGAAAGAGAAGTGGCTTCCTATTGCAAACATGATCAAAGGTGAGTGTGGCTTTGACTTGCCTGGTGTTTTTACATGCTTGAGGTTCGGCCACAATCTTCCCTCTTTGAGAGGTAATTTTAGGAAGTATGTATCACACTGAGATAGTCTTGAGGAACTACAGTAGCTTATACAAGTAATTTGGCCCAGCATTGTCCGGGTAAAAACAGTCTCCAGCTTGTCTGGACTTAAGAAAGCTGCACAAAAAAACTCAGTCAGTAGAGTGCATGCCTTCCACACACTAAGCCTGGGTTTCATCCTCAGCATCATATAAACTGGGCCTGTGGCTCATGCCTGTGATCGATCACTCAGGAAACAGAGACAAGACAATCAGAAGTTCTGGTTCATTCTTGGCCACATAGGGAGTTCAAGGCCAGTCTGAGCTAGGTAAGACTCCATCTTAAAAAAAATTATTTTTAATTAAATGGAGTAAAGCATTTTACTATTTTTAAAAACTTTGCTGTTCAGGTTAGAACAGAAAGGTAATTTGTGTGAAGGAAATAGTATAGTTCACTCTCCCTCCTTACATCATCCTTCTAGATCTTACTTCAAGTCTTAATTTGTATCCAGCTTAGTTTTGTTAATTCATGGTTTTGTTTTTTAAAGCCCGTCTATCTCAGTTGGTAAAGCATGAGACTCTTAATCTCAGGGTTGTGGGTTCAGGCCCCACATTGGGTGCCAGATAATGGGAGAAATCCATGGAGTCTATTTAATGAACAAAGGAATTTATCTGGGGGTTAACTCACTACCGTGGGAGACTTATCGTAGGGTCTGGGAAAGCTGAGCTATGTCCCATACTGATTTGCCTGGTCCAAGATCTCAACATCCAATACCACGAGGAGGTGAAGAGGGGGCTGCTTTGTACATGCATCCCAGGTCTTATGGGTCCCCAGCGGCCATGCCACAGGGGCAGGTACTTCAAGGTCATAGGTGGAACAGCTACCCACTATATTGCTCTTAAAATGTTTTTCAATTCTGCTTCTTTTTGTTTGTTTTATTTTATTTTATTTTTTGAGACAGCGTCTCACTATGTAGCCATGGCTGGCCTGGAACTTGCTATATACATCAAGCTGGCCTCAAATTCAGAGATCCACCTGCCCCTGCTTCCCAATATACTCTCAGAATATAACACTGTACATTCTCCCGAGAACTAGAGACACACAGCCTGTGCTTTTGTGATGTAGGCTTTCTCCAAATAAAGGAAGGGCAGAGATGAAGTTGTCTTACTTCCTGTGGCCCACAGAGCCAAGCACACTGAATCCCAGTGTCTGCCTGATAAACACTGTATTTGGTGAGATTATTTAGCCTTGCTCTTCTTCCCTCCGGCTGGAGGGGGATAAAAGTTCTTAAAAACAAAACAAAATAACCAGCTGGTAGATTCTTAACAAACTGGTGTCATTTTGTCCCAAATGTTTCTTCCCAGGCCTTTCTGTTATTTTTTTAACACAGCAAGGGTGTGGGAATGTGACCTGGACTAGAAATTGACCTGATGTGATCCTTGGATGACAAGCCGGAAGCTTAGAGGCAGATGGTCTTGTGATCACACACTGCTTCTGTTAGCTAAGCTGCCTGGGTCCCAGCTCTGACTTTTCTCTGCTGAACTTGGGCGAGTGATTCAACAACCCCTCTGCCCAGTTTTGCCATCTGTCTGACAGGGAGGGTGGCATTAGCCAGCTGCGGGTCTTGAGAAAACTAAAGACCCGTGTGCTTATAGACCACTTGGAGCAGAGTGTGGCGTTCAGGAAGCCTCAGTATTGGGTCTGCTTTTCACAAGCAGCTACCTGTGTGGGTGGGTGGGAGAAGGTAACAGCATGTTGCTGTCTAGGTTTTGGCTTTGCCTTGGTGTACCTAGGGCTTACTGATTGAGAGGCTGATCCTGAATGTTCTGACTCCTCTCCTGCAGAAGAAACCAGCCAGGTTCAAGTACGTTAGCAGCAGTTGTAAACCTGCTGGTATTATTGTTTTTTATTTCTCGGTGATAACTTCAAAAATTTTATAGATAATACATCTTTGAGTATGGACATTTGTTGCTCTATTGAAAAATTGAAGAGTTATATTTGAAACAGTGCTTGCTAGGGGTGAGGGTGGTGTGGGGGTATTGTGTTCCCCAAAATATTGTGCACGCTAATAAACTTATCTGGGGTCAGAGACAGAACAGCCACAATGTTAAACATGAGGATAGGCAGTGGTAGCACATGCCTTTAATCCTAGCATTCCAGAGACAGAAATCCCTCTGGATCTCTGTGAGTTCATGGCCACATTGGAAACGGCCAGGCATGGTGACAACGCCTTTAATCCCAGAAAGCGAGCCTTTAATCCCAGGGAGTGGTGGTAGAAAGCAGAAAGGTATATAAGGCGTGAGGACCAGAAACTAGAGGCATTTGGCCTGGAGAAGCATTTTGGCCTGGTTAGGCATTTGGCCTGGTTAAACATTCAGGCTTTTAAGAAGCACAGTTCAGCTGAGACCCATCCTGGATGAGGACTCAGAGGCCTCCAGTCTGAGGAAACAAGACCAGCTGAGGAGCCGGCGAGGTGAGATAGCTGTGGTTTATTCTGTGTCTCTGACCTTCCAGTGTTTACCCCAATACCCGGCTGAGGTTTGATTTTATTAATAAGAACTTTTAAGATTCATGCTACAGGGTGGGGTGGGGTAACTAGCCCTGTGTAGCTACTGGGAAAGAAAGCCCTGTGCTTTTACCTTAGCCTTGGTGGTACGGGAGGTCTCTGTACTCCGTCATCCTTCCCCAGATGCCAGTTAGCTTTTGAAATCACAGAGATTTGCTCTTTTGTTTATATTTTGAGACAGTGTCTTGCTGTGTAAGCCCAGGCTGTCCACAAACCCCCAATCTTCCAGCCTCAGCCTCCCAGATGCTGGGATTATGAGCGTGAGCCACAGGCAAGGGCAGAGGTGTATTACTTTCATTTGAGAACTTTGTTTCTAGCTGGCTACCCCAGGGAAGGGCAAGGGTAGCGCTCGGCTCCAGTTTGTGCAGCCCTGATTTGTACTGTTCTGATAGGTGGGCTTAGACCAACATTTTAGTTTCCCATTTTCCAGTAGAAAGAATAATGTTAGGTTTTCTCAGTTGATTTTACTTGCAGTCTGAAGTGAAGTAACACCTTTTCTAGGAAGATAAACATCATTTGAGTAGAGTCCAATTTCAGTTTCATTTCCTTTTAGGGGAGGGCATCTAGGGATGTGATGTACGGAGGAGAAATAAGCCTTTGGCTTCTTTGGGACCCCCAGGTCTTTCTTTTTCATCATAACAACCTTGCTTGTAAACCCACTTAGAAGTAGAGATCAGCAAGGAGATTCAGCTGCGCCAGGTACATAACAGTGTTAATCAAAGTTGGCGGAAAGACTTCAAACTGCATGTTTTCAACTAAAGTGGGCCTCCCTTCTTACCCGGCTGAACCTGTTTCCGCCTCCTCACTTCTCCGTGGCGCCAGAGTCTCCCAGTTTTCCAAGTTCAGGACTTCAGAATCCGCCTGGTTTGTCTTGTCATGGAAGCCTATCTGTTTGACCCATCTCTCACCTCTGCCCTTCCCTTCACACCCAAAGCACCTTCTAAGTCTGGCTGGCCCTTGATAATCCTTATGTGAGTCGTACCTACATCTTTCTGAGTCCTCTCCTTCCTTTTTAGTCTCTTCCTGCCTCTGTTTATAAACCTGAAATGTCCTGCTGAACGAAGCCAGGCATCTAGCTTCAGCTTACATTCCGTCCTAATTCTCCTCTGCTGACTCCCATTGTGCTAGCCTACTTGACGTTGCCTAATAAGCCTCTGTGGGGCTTTCCTCTGCATAGAGCGGCTTCACCTTCCTCTGCTTGCCAGAGTCCTGACCACCAGGCCCAGGGCAAGTCATGTCACCCCTGCTGTGATTTTTCCAGTCAAAAGTAATGTCTCTTTGATCTGACCAATAATGTTAGCATCTCTCTCTCTTTTTATGGTATTTCCCCTTACTATAAGTGTTCTAATTATTTGTACTCCTAAAAGAGCAAGGGAAGCCTTCATTTTTCACTTTTACCCCTTAGCACCTAACACAGTGCTTTGCATTCACCATCCATAACAACAGAAACAGTAACAGATTGGTATTCATTTCAGAAAAGCATGAACGATCTAAGATGTAATTTCACTTGACATCCAGGTGTGGGAAATGCTACTGCCTGTGTCCTCCATGAAGTCATCTATGTCATTGGCGGCCACTGTGGCTACAGAGGAAGCTGCACCTATGACAAGGTGCAGAGCTACAACTCAGACATCAACGAGTGGAGCCTTATCACCGCTAGCCCACACCCAGGTAATAAGAGTCCTGTTTCAAGCATGCAACTGTTGTCTTTAGGACGGTCGGCACGGTGCAGAGAGATGAAAGTTGGGCAAGTGTTTCTTCCTCTTTAGAAGCGTGTTCACTCTGCATTGCAAGGACTATTGAACACCTGTTCCTAGATATGCAGAGCCCTGTGTGCTACCTTGACAGTCCTAAAGGAAAGTGTTGTCTATCAAAGAAATGCTTGCTTCTGTGGTGTGTGTGTGTGTGTGTGTGTGTGTGTGTGTGTGTGTGTGTGTGCAGGCTAGAAGATGGCATCACCACCTTATTTTTTGAGACAGGGTCTCTCCCTGAACCTGGAGCTTACCTATTTGGCTAGACTGGCTGTCAGGCAAGCCCCTAAGGTTATCCTGTCTCTACATTTCCATCGCTGGGATTTTAGGCATACATTGTTGAGCTCAGCATTTTATATGAATGCTGGAGGTCTGAACTCAGGTCTGAACTCATGCTTGTATGTCAAGCACTTTATCAAATGAGCTAGCTCCTTGGCCCCTTTTTGTGATCTTTTATTCTTAACCTATTACAGGGGCTTGGGAGTAAAGTTCAGTGATAAGAGCATGTGGTCAGCATGGGTTAGGCCCTGGGTTCAGCTCCACTGTGAAAGATGGAATATTTTAGACTTACAGTTATACCATGTGTTAAAGAGTTTGCATTTGGATGAATTTATATCATGTCCCCTTACTATTTTGAAACTTTTTTTTTTTTTTCAGAGCATCAGGCTTTCAGTGGGTCACTGGAGAGGGAAATTCAAATCTGCAAGCTTGAGATATTTGTGACTAACAGCAATAGCTAACACCATTGAGTGCACACTATGTAGGTTAGGGACTGGCTAAGCACTTCACATTATCTTAAATTCTCACTGAAATTCTGACCATAGGTATTGTTTATCCTTGATTTACATGTTTGGAAACAGAGGGTCGGTAATTTAGAAAAGATGAGTAACTTTTCCAAAATCACATTTTGAAAGTGATGGGCTGGGATCCACATTCTGCCAGTCTTGATTCCATCATCTGCGATGTGACCACTGAGCAGCCAGCTTCTGCCAAATGGAGCAGCCTCTTTTGCTGTCAGCCCTTGTAGCCGCTTCCAGCCATGGCACCTGTCGCATCCCACCTGCATCTGGTGCTGATGAGAGGAAACTTCAGCAGCAGGTTGCCCTGGCTCTGGAAACGTAGATTATATAGACATTGGTCTTAGTAGTCCAGACATATTGTCTAGTCTAGATAATACTCCCGTCACTTTCTGTTGTGACCAAAAAAGTTATAATAGAAAGTAATAATAGTAGGTCATTCTGAGTGATAGCTCAGGTTTACTCAGTATTGGCGAGGCACACTATTCCGATAATTTTACATGTATTAATCTGTTTATATTTGTCAATCTTACAATATTGCAATGAAATGCCTGAGGCAACTAACTTAGGAAGGGTTTATTTAGCTCACAGTGTGAGGTTCTTTTCCAAGACTGGGTGCCACTTTTGTGGTCTCTGGTCATCTGGTCTCTGATGAGAGCAGGTAATGGTGATGTCAGAAGCATGTGTTAAAACAGGTAGTTACCTCAGAGAAAGGACTGGCCAGAGTCAAACAGTACTCTTCAGGGACCTCCCATAATGCCCCAACTTTTTATAACCCATAGCACCTCCTAATGTCAATGTCCTGGGGACTAAGTATTTATATATAGTCCTTTGGGGGGCACTACCCATATTCAAACCACAGCACTATATATTTATTTATTTGGTGTGTTTGTGTGTGGTGTGCATGCTCATTTGTGGGGGTATGTGTGTCCACACTGTGGACAAGCACACTGAACATACGTGTGAAGGCCTGAGATGGATCTCCTTGATTGCTGTCACCTTATGTATTGCGGTAGAGTCTCCCAGTGAACCCCGAGCTCACTATTTGGATTAGTCTAGCTTATGCTGGGGAATACCCTTCTCTCTGTCCTCTGCAGGGTTAGGGTCAGGGGTTGGGGTTCTAGGGTTCTGAACTCTGGTCCTCATGCATGGTGTCTTATGTTTCTATTGCTGGGAAGAGACACCATGACAACGGCAGCTCTTATAAGGAACATATTTAATTGGGGTGATGACTTACAGTTCAGAAATTGTCCATTATCATCATGACGGGGAGCATGGAGGCGTGCAGGCAGATGTGGTGCTGGAGCTGAGAGTGCTTCATCTTGCAGGCAACAGGAAGTCAACTGTCAGTTCCACTGAGGGAAGCTTGAGCAAAAGAGACTTCAAAGCCCACCCCCACATTGACACACTTCCTCCAACAAGGCCACAATTCCTGATAGTGCCACTCCCTTTGGGGGCCATTTTCCTTCAAACCACTGCACGTGGGAAGCATTTAACCTGCTGAGCCACATTGCCATATTTAAGCCTTATAGTAACCCTGTGAGCTGGAGAGGTAGGTACTGTTGTTAACTGGTTTAACAGGTGGTTGAAGTGGTGACATTAAATGCATTACTCAAAGTCAGCCATCTAGAATGTTTGTTAGAAATGAGGGTTAACCCAGGTAGCCTGGCCTGGGGCCCATGGTCTCCACTGTTACCTTAGTTTGAACACCATGTTAAAACCTGAGTCCCATATTAATCTGCTTATTTTGTGGTCTGACTTATCTTTCCAACAAAACCCAACACATGAAAAATCAGATTTACAATTTAGAAAAGAACGACGGGTGGCAGCACACGCCTTTAATCCCAGCATTTAGGAGGCAGAAGCTGGCGAATCTCTGAGTTTGAGACTAGCCTGGTCTACAGGAGTGAGTTCCAAGACAGTCAGAGCTACAAAAAGAAACCCTGTCTTGAAACAAAACAAAACAAGATTTAGAAAAAAATAGAATAAACAACAACAAAAACAATTAGAAAAGTTATTTACATTAATATATTTAATATGCATTATACAGGGGTATCACTTTAAAACTAAGTGTCCTAGGACTAGAGACATAGCTTAAGAGTGTTGCTGCCCTTGCAGAGGACCTAGGTTTAGTATCTGTTACCCACATGGTGGCTCATTAGTCCACTTCTGGCCTCTGTGGGCACCAGCCATGCACAAGGTCCACATATGTACATACATGCAGACACTTACATATAGAGACAAATATAAAAATTAATTTAAAAAAATAAAAAAGTGAGCCGGGCAGTGGTGGCGCACACCATTAATCCCAGCACTCGGGAGGCAGAGGCAGGTGGATCTCTGTGAGTTCGAGGCCAGCTTGGGCTACAGAGTGAGTTCCAGGAAAGGCGCAAAGCTACACACAGAAACCCTGTCTCGAAAAACCAAAAATAAATAAATAAATAAATAAATAAATAAATAAATAAGTGTCCCACAAAGTCAGTGAGTTGCATATGGTTTATTAGCTACTTGAAAAAGAGTCTACAAGGCAGTGTTACTCAAGTCTAGTGTTAGAAGACAAATGAAATTGAAAAACAGTCCCCAAAAGTATGGCATAAACTAATAGAAACCTCCAGCTGTAGCTGTGAAGTTTTAGTCTCTATTAAGCTCTTCCTGATGCGGTATTTTTAAAGATACTAATTAGCACCTTGCACAGCATGTCCTGTTTGGCCGCCACAGTGCTTCAACTGTTTTTGAATTGGCTCATTACCAAAATTTAAAATTCAGAAGATTTCAAACAAAAATCAGGGTTTGGAGCCTTTAAAAAAAAAGTGCTAAGGTCTGGCAACATGACAGTATTCCCTCCTGGCAGCAGTGATGAAAGCCAGGGAGTAGCTGTCCTGGTTAGATGAGGCTTATGTTTTTCATCTCACCATGATGCTTCCAATTCTGGTCACATCCCAGACCAAAGGACTTGGTGTGTTGTTTTTCTTGTCCCTGGCCTGCTACATATCATGGTACTTGGAAGAGCCAGCAGAAGGAGAGAAACAAAATTAAAACACTATGACAGTCTAGGTGAGGTAGGCCCCTTTGGAGGAGACTCCCAACCACAGGGCCCTGATGCCCACAGCAACCTTCTGCCGGGGGCCGCCTTTCATGATGGCCGAGTATGATAGCCATAGGCCTCAGTAAATTGGATCTATGCTTTTCCCACTTGTGTCCCTGACTAGACTGGCAGTGTGAGAGAAGCTAGCCAGTCCATCCTCTGAGGCAAGTGTGGCAGCTGACACATGGGGTGGTCTGTCGTTAGCCACAGGGTTGCTGAAACTTTGGGAGGCCTACACCAGTTACGGAGTATAATGTCCCATCAGGAGGAGGACTGACTGCCATCATCGGGAAGTTGAGAGGTGTCAAGGTGAATGTCAATGAAGAGCTCCGCGTGTTAGACAGCCCCCAGAAAGATGGTGGTGTAAGGGGTGGGCTGCTCCTTGTCAGCATGCAGAGCCGGTTTAGGATTACCATTAATGATGGTTATCCCCCCGAGGGCTAATGGCCGAGCAGCAGGAACAGGCCAGCTGAGCCAGATGGCAGGGATTGGATTTTAAGCCTCAGTATACAGCATAAGTATGAAAGAATCAAAATGTCATCATGTCTCTGTTTCTCAATTACGGAGTGTTCTCAATTACGGAGCTCTTGTACCCAAAGTATGATAGCCCCTTTGTTATATCAGAATTCAAATTTTGCTCTTTCCTTTTTTTCCTCCTACAAAGAATATGGATTGTGCTCAGTTCCGTTTGAAAACAAGCTCTACTTGGTTGGTGGACAAACTACAATCACAGAGTGCTATGACCCGGAACAAAATGAGTGGAGAGAGACGGCGCCCATGATGGAGAGGAGGATGGAGTGCGGGGCTGTCATCATGAATGGGTGCATCTATGTCACCGGAGGGTACTCCTACTCAAAGGGGACGTATCTCCAGAGTATTGAGAAATACGACCCAGATCTTAATAAGTGGGAGATAGTGGGCAATCTCCCGAGTGCTATGCGGTCTCATGGATGCGTCTGTGTGTATAATGTCTGATTGAGTCCACAGGACTAACCAGGTCATCACTTGGGGCATAGTAAAAAGAATGTAGAGTTTGGGGTGGCTCGTCATTGTGGTTTGGCACATGCTAGGGCATTGGAGATTTTTAATTCTAACCTTGCACAACTCCCAGGCCCAGTGATTAATGGAAATAACGTAAGAAAAATGTTATGTATGTATGTATACAATTCAATTAAGAGAGCTAACCCCTTCTAGAGTCTCTGGAGAATTTGACACGTGGTAAAGGTGAAATACCTTTGTAGTGAATCCTTCCTTCCTGGTAGCATCAACACTGGGTAAAAGTCAAAATCACTCATTCTATGTAATGAAATGTCTGTTAAGAGCCTGTAATATAGCTGGAGAGTGGTGGCGCACGCCTTTAATCCCAGCCCTTGGGAGGCAGAGGCAGGCAGATCTCTGTGAGTTCAAGGACATCAAGGCCAGCCTGGTCTACATAGCAAGTTCTAGGCCAGTCAAGACTACAGTGAGAACCTGTCTTTAAGAGCCTATGATGTACCTGTGTATATTACAGGTCTCTAACTGGCAGGAATTTGAAATGTAAAGAGGGAACCGTCTCTACCTCTACAAAGCCAACACTTTCAAATGTTTCCCTTTAGAATTACTCAGAATGTGGATTTACTCACCGTCTTTTTCCTTTGTGGTGTATATAATTTATTGCTAGTATTCTTTATTTACTATCAGAGCTACACTAAACACTGTACAAATGATTGTTCAAAGAGTTTACAACTCAACTTAAAAGAATTGCAAGTCTAAAAAAATCACAGAGAAAATAGTCAAATATTTGCTGATGCTAAGGACTGTGTTTAATTTTTAGCTTGGATATAAATTGCTAGTTTAGGTGTCAGGCTTAAGCATGTTGACAAATCCTCTTTATAGTAATGCCTGCGCATAAAGTTGACTTCCACAGCCGGAAGGCATGCAGAGCAGTGATGATGCAGTAGAAAATGCACTGACAGAAGAATTTGCCTTCATTTGCCGGCACTGCCATAACCAGACTTTGTGACTTTACTCTCTGAACCCATTTGTGACTTGAGCTTCTTGACCCATGGACACTGGCACTTTGAGACATAGATCTATCTAGATCAAGAACCCCTCAACCTTTGAAGCCAGATGAGACCTGGGTGGCCTATGGGCCAGATAAACCCTTTTCTAGCTTGTTCTGTGTGCCTGCAGGCGCTTCCCAAGTGTGCCGTAACTTAAGAAGCGGGAAGGAGGCAACTGATTCATCCAAACACGAATGAGCGTGAAGCCATCTACTCCACGCTAGGTTGCTTTTATTGTTTTGTTTTGTTTTTTAAGAGATAATACTTGTTTTTTACTTTAAATAAAACTACTTCTGATTGAAAAAAAAAACTTTTAAGAAGACTATTTAAATACTCACGTCAGATAGCATTTTAAATAGATATAACCCTTTGGAGTTGCTATATGGTACTTTTTTATAAAGAGTCATAAAAGTGACCATACTGGGCTAGTGAGATGATTCAGTGGGTAAATGTGCTTACTTCACAGGCCTGAGACCCACATCTGATCCTCAGAGCCCACTGTGGAAGGAGAGCATGGACTCCCGAAAGCTGTCCTCTGCCTTCCACGTGTGCTGTGTCACACACACACACACAAAGTAGAAATAAATTTAAAAAATGTAAATGACTATATCCTTTGCCCCTTGAGTTCCCATTATTTTTAAACTAAAGAATGATTAAAAAATTGTAAATGCATGAGAATGTTTATGTCTGCACTCTAAATAGTAGCAACAATATGGAGAAAATCTATATGTTAAAGAGAGCGTGCTAATGAAATAATGGTGTATACTGCCATGAGAATAACTATTTGGAAGACTGTAGAAGTATGATGTGTCTATGCTAAGTAAAATAAGCACAATGCAAACTAGTATTCACACTAGGACTGTCACTGTAAAGCATTTATGCATGTGGATGGTAATGTGCTAAATAAATTCAAGGTGTTAGTGTAAGGAGATGTGGAATGGTTTTAAATTTATTGAATTTTTTCTTTGTATTTTCAATAAAAATAAATAAGTCACTGTATATGTGGTGAAGACTGCTTAAGTTTGAGCTTACTGGGTTAAAGCAGTCTGAATCGATGAAATAAATTATATCACGTTAAAATCTGTAATTTTTTTTCTTTTTTGGTTTTTCGAGACAGGGTTTCTCTGTGTAGCTCTGACTGTCCTGGAACTCACTCTGTAGACCAAGCTAGCCTCGAACTCACAGAGATGCACCTGCCCTTACCTCCAAGTGGTGGGATTAAAGTCGTGTGCCACTGCACCCTGGCTCAATTTGTTTGAATTTAAAAGCCATTACTTTGAGAAGGCAAACACCATTTACATTTGCAGAAATGATTTTACCCAATTTTTTAAAGTTGCCATTTCTCACAGGCTTTATTCTTGATCATTTAGCAGAACCATAGGACAGTGACCATCTAGGGTACTTGCTGCTTAAAGACATAATAGCCCTTGTTTGCATATCCATGTCAATATGTCCCATGTCCCTGAGTGTTAGTATTTTCCCAGTAATCATATATTAAAGCTGTAGC
Organism: Peromyscus attwateri; assembly: GCA_902168425.1. Lineage (NCBI taxonomy): Eukaryota > Metazoa > Chordata > Mammalia > Rodentia > Cricetidae > Peromyscus > Peromyscus attwateri. The sequence continues at coordinate 27,495 of CABHPP010130683.1, read as the reverse complement.
CCTCAGTATATTTGAAACAGGACAGATACTCTGGATATTACAGATACAGATATTACAGTTATGTGATATCCTGAATATAGGCCTTCATCAGGTAGGAAAGTGTCTTTACAAGTCATTAGAAGACCTGCACCCCTCCCTCATGCCTCACTGTTTACCTGAACTTGGTGGCCATTTCTTCCAGCCTCCGGTTCTTTGAAAAGTACTGCAGTCACCTGGTCTCTGGTATGTTGCTATGGCAGCCTGAGTTGACTGATGCAGCTTTCAAAGGAGAGGGCTCTTTATATGACGGGATGGAGGTGCCAGATCAGCAAGAGATAGACAACTCTCTCACCCTGTCACATGTCACCACCACCATCTGTTTTGTCAGTCTGAAACTCGCTGGGCGGTGGTGCACGCCTTTAATCCCAGCACTCAGGAGGCAGAGGCAGGCGGATCTCTGAGTTTGAGGCCAGCCTGGTCAGAAAAAAAAAAAAAATCTCTAGGGGGCAGGAGGAGGGAGGACAGGGGAATCTGTGGTTGGTTTGTAAAATGCATAGAAAATCTCATAATAATAATAATAATAATAATAATAATAATAATGGAAAAAATCTCTAAAACTCAGAAAGTCAGCCTTGTTTCTTAGGTAACAGAAACACAGCATAGTTCCTGCCTCAGAGAAGTCTTCCCAAAGACCAAATCTGCTGATCTCTAACTCCCTCCCTTTGTAACATACATAGCATCCCATCCCCGGTCAGGGAGTCTGGAGCCATGGCTGGCCAAGATCTCTGGTAATTTGATTGACAAGGGCTGAGAGAAGATGCCATAGTGGCTAAAAATGAAAATGATAATGTCTCAGATCCTAGATTTCTTACAGACCCATCCCCACCTTCTTCAGTGTGGCTGTGTTAGCCTTTTTGCTTTGAGCTGGGATTCTGACTTTTTTTTTTTTTTTTTTTTTTTATTGTTGTTTTTGAGACAAGGTTTCTCTGTGTAGTTTTGGTGCCTGTTCTGGATCTCACTCTGTAGACCAGGCTGGCCTCGAACTCACAGAGATCTGCCTGGCTCTGCCCCAAGTGCTGTGATTAAAGATGTGTGCCACCACCGCCTGGCAGATTCTGACTTTTAGAACCAAAAAAGCATAGACTAGTATCAAAAAGGTTTGTCTATGTGGAGCTCAGTGGTAGAGTCCTTACCTATCATTTGTGAGGCTCTGAATTCAATCTCTAACACCTCCCAAAATTAGAAATGTACAATTCAATGATAAATACTATATTAAAGGGGGGAGGGGACTCTGCCCGTTTTTTAAAATTTAAATATTTTTGGAAAGTATTTTTTGTGCTACAACAGTGTGGTGGTTTGAATAAGAAAGGCTCTCTTTGGCTCATAATATTTCAGGGAGTCACACTACTTGAACTATTAGGAAGTGTGGCCTTACTGGGGGAAGTGGGGATGGGCTTTGAGGTCTCCAAAGCCCATGCCAGCCCCAGTGTCTCTCTTCCTGCTGCCTGTGGATCTGGATGTAAAACTCTCAGCTACTTCTCCAGCACCATATCTGCCTGTGTGCTGCCATGCTCCCCGCTGTGATGAAAATGGACTAAACCTCTGAAACTGTAAGCAAGCCCCAATTAGATGCTTTCTTTTACAAAAGTTGCTGTGGTCATGCTGTCTCTTTACAGCAATAGAAACCCTAACTAAGACAAACAGACTACAAATTAGTAGTAGTCTTAAAACAATAAATTACTAGGCCAGTGACAAGGTGCCTCAGCTGGTAAAGACACTTGTTCCCAAACCTAACAGCCAGAGTTGGGTTCCTGGGACCCACATAGTGGGAGCAAAGAGCCTACTCTCGTAAGTTGTCCTCTGACCTTTGCATATACACACTGGCCCATGCATGTTCACACATAAACATACACGCAAGTAAATGTTAAAAAAAAAAAAGTCGCCGGGCGGTGGTGGCGCACGCCTTTAATCCCAGCACTTGGGAGGCAGAGGCAGGCGGATCTTTGTGAGTTCGAAGCCAGCCTGGTCTCCCAAGCGAGTTCCAGGAAAGGCGCAAAGCTACACAGAGAAACCCTGTCTCGAAAAACCAAAAAAAAAAAAAAAAAAAAAAGTCCAAGTGTGGGCTATTCATGTTTAATCTCACCATTCAGGAGACTGGCAGGCCAAATTGAGTTCTAGGCTGGCCAGCAATGCAGAGTGAGACCCTGTCTCAAACAAAATAAAAAACAATAAAAATATTAATGACTCACTGTGTCAAAGTTAGCAACCTTTAAAAAATTATTTTACGCTGGGCAGTGGTTGTACACACCTTTAATCTCAGCACTCAGGAGGCAGAGGGCAGCCTGGTCTCCAGAGTGAGTTTCAGGACAGCCAAGGCTACAACAGAGAAACCCTGTCTTGAAAAAAAAATTATTTTACATGGGGGTCTTATTATGAAGCCTAGGCTAGCCTCACACTCAAGATCTTTTCATCGCTGTCTCCCAAAGAGAATCACAGGTGTGAGCCACCAAACCTGGTGCAGTCTGAACTGGCCTGCCGTCTAACCTAACATAGTCACAGCTTCCAGGCATTAGGACGCCGGCATTTCTAAGAAGCATTAGATAAAATACTGCCTTCCCCTGACCTCTAGCATTCCCTTTGGGTGAATTTATCTTATGCTTTCTGAAGATATTCTGCTAGAGGGGTTAAAAAAAAAAAAAGTCAAAACAAAACATGGGGAGCTGGGCACAGTCAAGAAAAAGCTTACAACATGAATTTCATGTACTGCACAGCAGTGGACACAAAAATCTCAATGAAACATTCTCATTAACGTGCCGGGGGTGGGGGGGAGGTGGGGGTTGTCATTATTAGAAATGACAGTTGTCGTTCAGAACGTGAGTCAGGAACTGTTACCTCTTACTTTGGCCCTGGGAGTCAGAACATAATATTCTCTTTGGAGTTTCGCCGGGATGGAAGCATGCTGCCTAACCCCTGGTGAACACTGTCGTTCTAACTGGCTGCATCCTGAGAGCATTTTGTGCTGCTTGAGAAATCATGCTGTATCCATGATACTGCCAGTGTTCCAGCTTTTGTCTGAAATCCAAACCAAACCACAAGACAGTACACCTACAAGTACCTACAGAAACTGTTGTTGGGCAAGCCGAAATGCCAGGGCTGTATAAAGCAGGCTTAATTAGTGCAGCCAGTAATTATCCTGCCCCCAAGCTTCACTCACCAGCATTAATAGGGCCAGCTGGGCGCATGTAATCTGTGAGCATTCAGCAAAACCTGTCAGGCGCTAACTACATCTTTTGTTAGAAAGCCCACAGAGAGTCTCTATTTCTAGTTCTTTTCTGGACAGATAGACCAGAAATGTGTTATTTGTAGCTTCCTGAATGTGTCTTGGGTTATTTGTGGCCCTTTGTTTTTGTTGTTGAGACACAGGTCACACTGCCTTCCCAGTCAAGAGATGAGGCCTTTAAGCATGGGCAGCCATTTGAGACCATTTGGATATGGTTATTTTTAAAACTTTACTGTTAAATATAATAGAAATACAGAAATCTGTGTATATCAGTTATTTTTCTTAAAGGTTGGAAGAACCCCTGCTGACAGAGAAGAAAGGACTTCTGTCGTTTCATGGCTGAGAGGATAAAGACTGTCATGATGGTAGAGGCAGAGGGGCAGGAGCACGAGGCAGCTGGCGTCTGAGCCAGGCCACATCTCAGGCCTGCCCTCAGTGGCTACTTCCATCAGCCAGGCTTCACTTCTTGAAGGTTCCACAGTCTCCCAAAACAGCGACACCAGCTGGGAGCGGAGTGTTCAAACATAAGTCTGTGGGGGTCATTTGCTCTTCTTGCAGAGGACCAGGGATCGATTCCCAACACTCACTGGTTGTGGGTACTGGGGACTGACTGGCTCCCTCTGTAAGAGCAGTACTTGCTCTTAACAAATGACTCATCTCTCCAGGCCTTGTAACAGGAGGGCTAAGATAAAAACACACTTGGAAAGAAAACCACACCAAGAGTGTGGGCACGGGCCTCTTAAAGGAGAGTCGCCTTCTCCCACTTTTCTGTTTCCTCGTTTACAACATAAGGCTAGAGTTTATGGAGGCTCAGCTGAGAGGTCATAGGGAGATTCCACCGGGTGTTTTGGAAGACCAAATCAACACAAAAGAAAAATAAAATTATTGTCTAGTATCTTTAAGTCAATGTATAAACACAAAGTTGCCAAGAGCATTGGTACATGCCTGTGATCTCAGTACCACGAGGCTGAGCCTTGAGGACCTCAGGTTTGCTTGCCTGGGCTTTACAGTGAATTCCAGGCCAGCCTGGGCTGACTAGTGAGACCTTGTCTCAAACAAGCTAAAAAACAACAGCAATAAAGTTGTGCTGTTGAGATGGTCAAAGGTACATGCTGCCAGCCTTAGTTCAGACCCAGAGCCTGCACGATGAAAGGAGAGAACTGACTCCTGAGAACTGTTCTCTGAATGACGTGAGCATGCATGTACACATGTACATGTACACACACACACACACACACACACAGTTACTCGTTTTAAACCTCTTTTATTATTATTTTTTTAAGATGGGGCTCACAATAATTCCAGACTGGTTCTGGTTTTGAACTCCTGAGCTCAAGGAGTTCTCCCACATTAGCCTCCAAAGTTATTGGGACTCAGGTGTGATCACTTTCCCCAAATTACAGAAGTAAACCTTATTTTTCAGCCTTAAAAAGAAAGTAGCTGTCTGGAGACATGGCTCATTTGGTAGCATGCTTGTCCAGCCTGCATAATACCTTGGCCTTTTTTCCCCCTGCGTTAAAAATAGGCATGGCAGCACATCCAGGAGGTAGAAGCTGGGGGAACAGAAACTCAAAGTCATCCTTGACTACATAGTGAGTTTGAGGCCAGCCTGAGCTACGTGAGAAAATGCCAAAGAAAAGAAAAAAATGAGGAAGACAAAGTGATGAGTCATCACCTGTATCTCCTCAGCAAAAAGAAGTCTCTTGGAGGTTTGGAGCAGGGATGGCACAGGGTTCAGAAGCACCACACATACAAACATTTCTTCAGCCTCACCAAAGTCAGTGGACAACTGACGTAGGGGAGGTTTAGACGGCTCAAACCAAAGATGTGCCCAGGAAGGATTACCAGTCATTTGACTGGACACAGCTTCGATTTTTGTGGTTTTGTATTCCTTGTGTGAGATTATTATCCTGCATATCTCTATGAGCTTGAAGGATCCTATCTGGACATCTTTCCACAATGGCATCTGCCTTCTGTGAACCTCGGTTTTTATTCCATGACTTATAACTGAAGATGGCCTTGGCCATTGCTGCAGATGAACTGAAACTGATATTTTTCCAGTGAGGAAGTTCAAAGTTCAATAAGAAAATAACTAAGTGCTTGACAAAACGTCTGTGGAAGCAGAGCTTCATCCTGTCTCAGAACTCAGGGTCAGGAGACACCGGTTGTTCTTCTTCTTTGTCTGTAAAACTCACCGGGAAGAATTGAGATAGAGAGGAGAGGGCTGTCTGCCCAGTTCCCCAGTACCCTCGTACCCCTCGAAGACCCACTGGTCAGATGGCTGATTGGAGAAGTGCCTAGAGCTTCACCAGGATTTCCTCATGAGCCAATAAATATGGTCACAAAGCCTGAGGGACACTGCAATCTTACCATTTCCTGTCCAGTGCCCTGTAGTGACATCCCATCTCACTTGGAATCCATACAGCTGTGCACAGCATTATAGCTATAGGTAAATGACAGGTGGATAGCTACAGCCCAGGCTGTAGGCCCATAACCAACAGGGAGACCTTGTTAGTAACTCCCAGCATGATGGACAGTCTCTGCAGGTATTAAAATATTATAAAGTATGTCAGCAATATGACTGTCATCCCCAGGACCCACAAGAGAACCAATTCCCACAAGTTGTCTTCTGACTTCTATACACACACACACACACACACACACACACACACACATAATATTTTTAAATTTAAATAAAGCAAAATACTATAAAGCAACAAGAATTAAAAATCTGGCTGTTTTGTATTTCAAAACAAAGAACTCAGCGGTGGTGGCCCATGACTTTATTCCCAGTAGTCAGAAGGCAGAGGCAGGTGGATCTCTGAGTTCGAAGGGTGAGTTCCAGGACAGCCAGGGCTGCACAGAGAAAACTTGTCTTAAAAAAACAACAAACAGGGGGTTGGGGATTTAGCTCAGTGGTAGAGTGCTTGCCTAGCAAGCACAAGGCCCTGGGTTCGGTCCTCAGCTCCGGAAAATAAAAAAAAAAAAACAGGGCTGGAGAGATAGTTCAGAGGTTAAGGGCCCTGACTGTCCTTCCAGAGGTCTTGAGTTCAATTCCCAGCAACCACATGGTGGCTCCCAACCATCTGTAATGAGATCTGGCACCCTCTTCTGTATACATAATAAAAAATAAATCTTAAAAAAAAATAAAATAAAAAAATAAAAAGAATTCTTCCTTCTAAAAAAAAAAAAACAAAACAAAACAAAAAAACAACAACAACAACAAACAAACCAAGGACTCTTCAGGCCGGTGAGAGCCCCAGCAAGAAAAGCACCTGGTGTGGCAGCCTGGTGGTGAGTTTGATCTCCAAATGTCCCATAAAGGCAGAAGAAGAGAACTGATTCCACAGTGTTGTCCTCTGACTTCTGCGTGTACTTCATGCACGAGTGCCCCCACATATACACCATGAGCACATGCACACACAATAAACACTTCTAAAAGGAACCTGCTGGGCAGTGGTGGCGCACGCCTTTAATCCCAGCACTCGGGAGGCAGAGGCAGGCGGATCTCTGTGAGTTCAAGGCCAGCCTGGGCTACAGAGCGAGTTCCAGGAAAGGCACAAAGCTACACAGAGAAACCCTGTCTCGAAAAACAAAACAAAACAACAACAACAACAACAAAAAGGAAACTTAGGTGGCTGGAGAGTTGCTCAGTGGTTAAGAGCAGTCATTGTTCTTGCTGAGGACCTGGGTTCTATTCCCAGCATCTACATGGCAGCTACAACCATCTGTAACTCCAGTCCTAGAGGAGTCACACACCTTTTTCTGACCAGGCACATAGGTGATGCACATATGTAAATGCAACCACAGTTTCTCTGTGTAGCCCTGGCTGTCCTGGAACTCGCTCTGCAGACCAGGCTAACCTGGAACTCAGAGATCCACCTGCCTCTGCCTCCCAAGTGCTGAGTTTAAAGGTGTGCGCCACTACATCCAGCTTTTTTTAAAAAATGATTTTTTTTTTAAAAGGGAACCTTATGGTGCAGAACTTGTGGGAGTGGCCAAGTCATGACTGGTCCAATTTGAGGTCCACATCATGAGAGGGAGCCACACGTGACACTGCCTGGAAGGCCAGGAACCAGAGGCCAGACAGCCCAGAGACCCAGGATAGATCCAAAAATGACTGGCCAACAACAAGTCAATGATGCCTAATAATATTCTCATAGATTGGTTCGTAGCCCAGTTGTCAGCAGAGGGATATGATCCAGCAACCCATGGGAGCAGATGCAGAGCCCCACAGCCAAACACTAGATGGAGCCAGGGGAGCCCTGCAGAAGATGGGGAGGAAGGATTGTAGGAGCCAGAGGGGTCAAGGACACCATGAGAACACTGGCCACAGAATCAACCAGGGCTCACATGGGCTCACAGAGACTGAGCAACAAATACATCCACCCTGTATGGGTCTGAGCTAGGTCCTCAGCAGATGCTGTGGGAATCTGTTGGTGACCAGCTCCAACCTGCTCCCACCTTTTGACAGGTTCTTGGGGGAGGAGAGAGGAATTAGGAAATACCAGAAAGATAGACCTAGACGACAAGGAGAAAGACAGAGACACAGGATAGCTTCAGGAGGGCCCTGGGTCAATACCTAGTCACCGCCCAGAGCTTCAGTCAAAAGGGCTTTTTATAATATGCCAAGGAGAGAGGCAAAAGACCTCCCCCTTGCAAAATCAAAGCACACCATACAGCCAAGTGTAGACCCTTCCAAACACCTGGTAAACATGCCGGTGACCAGATCATCTCCTTATGCAACCCTGCTGGGTAAAGCAAGCTCAGATTCTCTGACCCTGAGTAAGGTCTCACTAGATAGCCTCTGTGGGCCACCACAA
>CABHPP010130683.1:0-19313 GCA_902168425.1 Peromyscus attwateri | reverse complement strand
TTTTTTTTTTTTTTTTTTTTTTTGGTTTTTCGAGACAGGGTTTTTCCTGTGTAGCTTTGCGCCTTTCCTGGAGCTCACTTGGTAGCCCAGGCTGGCCTCGAACTCACAGAGATCTGCCTGCCTCTGCCTCCCGAGTGCTGGGATTAAAAGCGTGCGCCACCAACGCCCGGCTCTTTTTTTTTTTTTTTTTTTAAGGGAAACAGAGGAGGAGGAGTTGATTTGGGGGGAGGGGGGTTTGGGGGGAGGGAGGGGAAACTTCTTCGATCTGGATATAATGAATGAGAGAAGAATAAACATTAAAAAATAAAAACAATAAAAAAAACCTTAGGTCCAAAAAAACAAACAAACAAACAAAAAACAAACAAACAAAAAACCTCGAGGTACTGAGAAACTGGAAAACTTTGACTCTGTACTATATTTTTTTAAATATTTTTTTTCTTTATGTGTATATGTTTGTTGGGGGAGGGATGTGAGGAGGTCACTATAGGGTGTTGGATCTCTTACAGTTGGGCTTACATGTGATTAGGAACTGCCCAAAGGGAGCGCTGGGAACCAAACTCAGTTCCCTGGAAGAGCAGCAAGAGATCTTAACCACTGGCCTATCTCTTTGGCCTCATAAATTTTTGTGTGTCTGGGTCTATATGCTCACCTGGAAGGACTGTGAATCGTTTACATCTCGGAAGTCAAGGAAAATGTATTAAGATACAGGAGAGCTGGCAAGATGGCTCAGCAGGCTGGGCAGTGGTGGCACATGCCTTGATCCCAGCACTTGTGAGACAGAGGCAGGCAGATCTCTGTGAGTTCGAGGCCAGCCTGGTCTACAGAGTGAGTTCCAGGACAGCCAGGGCTGTTACACAGAGCAACCCTGTCTTAGGGGTAGTGGGTGGAGAAGGCTCAGCAGGTCAAGGTGCTTGCTGCCAAACCTGACCGAGTTTGATTCCTGGAACCCACAAGGAAGGAGAAAACTGACCCTTTGGGGTTGTCCTCTGACCTTTATATGAGTGCGGTAGCCCTGCACAATCTACACACACGCACGCACGCACGCACGCACAAATAAAGCACTTTGGATAGATGAGCACTTGGTGAGGATGAGGATGCTCAAGGCTTCTCCCCATCTTGCTTGCATCTTCCTGGGGAAGAGGGGATGACTTCCTTCCTGATGGTTAAAGGGTAAGGAACACGCCGAGAACCCTCCGCACAGGCTTTCCTCCTCCTAAAGCCAACTCAGAAGGCTTAGCACTGTTTGGGTGCTGGCTGTAAAGCAATGAGCGTAGATGATCGAGGCTGTTCTCTCAGGGAGCGTAAGGCATGCTGATGCAGCTGGCAATGGCAGTCAAATCGACGTTACTCCAGAGTCACATTTCCTGGGATGCTCCAGGAAAGGGTGGGTGTTGCTGAGTATTTTAGGGGACAAGCAGAAGCCAGGCCAGGTGGCAATAGCTATCTAAATTTTTACACAAGCATTCCCGGATAAAGGAATCTTTTTTTTTTAAATTATTTGTTTATTTTATGTGTGTTGGTGTTTTGCCTGTGTAAAGTTGTCGGGTGCCCTGGAACTATAGTTACAGATGGCTGTGAGCTGCCATGTAGGTGCTGGGAATTGAACCCTGGTCCTCCGGAAGAGCAGTCAGTGCTCTTAACCACTACGCCATCTTTTAAGTCTATGGAATCTTAGACTCTAGAAGAGGAGCTGGAGCTCAGGAGTTAACCACACTTGTTGCTCTTTCAGAGCACCTGGGTTCAGTTCCCAATACCTACATGCCGGCTCACAGCCACCCTTGACTCCAGTTCCAGGGGGTCCGATGCCCTCTTCTGATTTCTGCAAACACCAGGCACTCTTTTGGTGCACATACATAGACAGACATGCAGGCGAAACAAGCACACACATAAAATAAAAATAAATAAATCTAAAAAAAAAATCTTAAAAGAAATAATTGTTTTTGGTTTTGGTTTTTGAGACGGAGTCTCTCTACATAGCCCTAGCTGTCCTGTGTAGTTGGGATATTTTTACTCCGACTCTTTTGGGGGGCCACCACCCAGCTTCCATAGAGGCTTATTCTTGTTTATGAATGCCCAGTCTTAGCTTGGCTTACTTCTAGCCAGCTTTTCTTAAATTATCCTGTCTACCTTTTGCCTCTAGGCTTTTACCTTTCTCTGTTTCTGTGTATCTTTTCTTTACTTCTTTCTCCGTGGCTTACTGTGTAGCTGGGTGGCTGGTCCCTGGAGTCCTCCTCCTTTTCTTGCTCCTTCTTCTCCTCCTCCCAGATTTCCCCTCCTGTTTATCCTCTCTGCCTGCCAGCCCCACCTATCCTTTCTCCTGCCTTGCTATTGGCCGTTCATCTCTTTATTAGACCATCAGGTGTTTTAGACAGGCACAGTAACACAGCTTCACAGAGTTAAACGTAACTTAAAAGAATGCAACACATCTTTGCATCATTAAAACAAATGTTCCACAGCATAAACAAATGTAACATCTTAAAATAATATTCCACAATAGTCCTGGAAACCTGCTCTGTAGACCAGGCTGGCCTAAACTCACAGAGGTCCACCTGCCTCTGCCTCCTCCTCCTCCTCCTAAATGCTGGGATTAAAGGCATACATCACCACACCTGGCTTAAGAAATAATTGAATCTTCAAGGCTCCAGCAATTTATGGTGATTTTGCATTCTAATTAAATACTCATTTTTCATACTTACCTTTTAATTATTGTTTGTTTATTTGAAGGAGGGTCTTGTTAGGAAATTCAGGCTGGCCTTAAACTTGTCATTGCCCCAGCCTCTCAAGTGCTAGGATTACAGGTGTATACCACCAAGCCTGGCTCCATTTTCTTTCTTTGTGCATTAGTTTTATTTTAGGTGTATGAGTGCTTTGTCTGCGTGTTTGTCTGTGCGCCACATGGGTGCTGGTGCCTTTGGACATCAGGAGAGTGGGTCTGGGTCATCTACAACCTGAGTTTCAGATGCTTGTAAGCCTCCATGTGGGTTCTGGAAATAGAACTTGGGTCCTCTGGAAGACCAGTTGGTACTCTGAGCCATCTCTCCAGGCCCTACCTATATTTTGTTTCTCAAGGATGCCCTTAGCCTCAAGTTATATGAACTTCAAGTCTCCCCAAACTAGGATGTGTTCAAAAGATAACAGGTACAATAAGTCTGTAAAGATGCTAACTATCAGTGGGACACAGGTACTGTTCACAGACGGTGGTCAGCCAGGGCCTCTCTGATGAGATAACGTTTCTGCTAAGACCTGTTAAGAACCCTGGAAACAGTAAGCACAGAGGCCCTGAGGCACATGCACTGTGAAGTCTGCTGTATAGTTATCCAAAGGGACATTTCCTAAATTCTTTTTAATCTACAAAATCAAGGAGCCTATTAATAAATCCATGTACTCACTGAGCAATCAATTCATTCTTGTTTTATTTTATTTTATTTTATTTTATTTTTGAGACAGGGTCTCTCTTCATAACCCTGGATAGTTTTGAACTCACTTTAGAGACCAGGCTGACCTCTCACTCACAGAGGTCTGCCTGCCTTTACTGGGATTAAAGGCGTTCACTGCTTGGGTCTTTACCCATTCTTTAAGTCCTATAAAACATGGATTACTCAGAGACAAAGAGGCCAGGACAGGAAGAACACCCCCCCTCCCCACCCCCCTACCCCTCCCACCCCCCCTCACCCCCCCCCCCCCCCCCCCAACTCCTAGCTGTTTCTACAGTAAACATGTCCATTTAGTGAAAACAGACAGTGTTAGTGCTCAGAGGGTTCTTGTAAGAGAAACAGCTCTGAAAGGGAGGGGGTGGCTGAAAGGTCAAAGGCTATTAAACGACCCAGAATTAATAATAATATGCTTTTTAAAAAAAAAAAACAGTAGTAAACCAGTATATCCTGTTTGTTTCCTAGCCACCTTCTATAAAGGAATGCTCATTAGAAGCACGGTGACCTGAGTAATCCAAGGACTAACTAACCTGAGGCACAGGGCAGAAGAGCCTATTCTTAACCCTTTAATCTTCAAGGCCCAGCACATAGTGGCAGGAAATGGGGCCAGCCTGACCATGGATGCCACGAGCAAGTCAGGTTCAGAATGTGTGCCGTATGGCTCAGTTAGTGTCAGAATGGTCACCTGGCATGGTGACAGTGTTTCAGAGCCTCAAGCCTGGCATCCTCTGCTTCTGTGGCTTGATGGACATGCCACTACACAGAACTGGCAAGAAACAAGAACTTGGTGTCTACTCTAGGACACAGAAGAGAGACGATGGGAGCCCTGCCCTTCCTCCCGCTCACCCCCCACTGCCCTTCTTAGTTCATCCAGAACTAAGTACAAACGACTTGAATGAAATCCAAGACTTTGTTCTCTCTTTTCCTCAAACTCAGACCAGATTTCAGGTTTTAGCTTACATTATATTTTCCTGCTCTGTTTTATAGTAAGCACATAATAAAAGATGACAATCTGTGTACAGTGAGTGTTATTTTAAGAAAGGGTAAGAATGTGCCCTGCCCCCAACACTCCAACAGGTAGAAATTAACCTCTTCTTCTTCTTTTTTTTTTTTTTTTTTGGTTTTTCAAGACAGGGTTTTCTGTGTAGCCTTGGCTGTTCTGGAACTTGCTCTGTAGACCAGGCTAGCCTCGAACTCAAATTGTATTTTTATAGAATTGTATTTGATTTCACAATAGTATTTGTATCTTGTGTGTCTGGTGTGTGTGTGTGTGTGTGTGTGTTGAGGGGGTGATTTCTGGGTACTGTAGTACTCCTGTAACAATCAGAGAACAGCTTACAGGAATGAGTTCTCTCTACCTTGTGGGTCCTGGGGATTGAACTCATGTTGTTGCGCTTGCCAGCAGATACTTTTACCCACTAAGGCATCTCTCGCTGATCCTAGAATTTTAAGATAGAACAAAAGATTATTCAATATAGAATTATTTAATCTATCTAATCTATGAGAAGCTTTGGTGGTTATTTTGGAGATAGGTCAGGCTGGCCTGGAACTCACATACATAGTTGAGAAGGACATTGAACTTCTGATCTTCCCATCTCCACCTCCCAAGTATTGGGATTACAGGTGTGCATGACCACACCTGGCCAAGACTATCTTAACAGCACACCATCATACCACACACATGGTTTTCTGATGTTGGGGTGGGAACCCACAGTAATTTATTCTCTCAGTGATGTCTGCGGTGGCTCACTTGTTGCCATGTAGATGTGGATGCTTTGTTTCCCTAGGTGTCACTGTGACTTGCATATGGTCCTGAGTCTTTGGCCAAGTCTCAGCCTCTCAAGCTTTGGAAGGTGAAGGGTGAGTGAGTGTGCACCCTTTCATCAGGAGCAAGGGACATAGAGCTACAAAAGTTTGGCCTTTATACTGGGGAACCCGATAAACTGGCCTCTGAATGAACTTTAGAGCATCTGTGGGTGGATTCTAATAACGCAAAGTGGCCAGAGGAGGACTGAGCCTTAATACTTCTACAAAACAGTAGTGACTGCTATCACTGGGGAAGCGGGGATACCGAGGGTCATAGGAGATGGCAGCTTTCTCAAGGAGCAATGTCTGATGGCAGATGTGAGAACAGCAGGCTTGATCTGTTTCTCCACCCTTTCAGAAACTCAGCAGCCTCAGCCCCCTCGCTCCACAGCCTCCAGAAGCTCAGGTCTCCCTAGCTGCCTTTACTCTCATTCTATTCAGTTCCAGGTTCTCCTTTCTACGTGCCTTCCAGAGTCTGGAGTTCCAAGTGTGTAATAAGCATGTTTCCTTGTCCTTAGCCTTCCACAGTGTTTCCCTTGACTCTTAGGCCTCACTGTGTGTGGCCGGCACTCTCCGGAGGACACTGGCCCCCTGTGGCCTTTCCAAGGGGAGCAGTTATTCTGTGTCCTTCTGGGCGGGAATGTGGCCTGCTGATTTTTCCTCCCTGACACACTGTCACTTTCAAACGGTCGCTCTTTCTTCAAAAGCCTCAGCTCTGTGTTTCTACAGTCTACAGATCTCTCAGCCCCTTGACTCTTACTCCCCGTGGCTGTTCACTCCCTGAAGACTATTAATTATGAAAGCTCATAATATCTTAGGCTTGTTTCTAACTAGTTCTTTTTTTTTCCCCCTTTTGTTTTTTTCCAGACAGGGTTTCTCTGTGTAGTTTTGGTGCCTGTCCTGGGTCTCACTCTGTAGACCAGGCTGGCCTCGAACTCACAGAGATCTGCCTGCCTCTGCCTCCCGAGTGCTGGGATTAAAGGCGTGCGCCACCACAGCCTGGCTTAACTAGTTTTTATAACTTACATTAACCTATTTCTATTACTACTGGCTGCCACTTGGCCTGTGGCTGTCACCTCTCCTCCTCATGCATGTCTTGCTTGTTCTCTGTCTCTCGGAGTCTCTGCCCTCTTCTTCCCAGCGTCCTCTCTGTTCTGAAAATCCTGCCTAGCTATTGGCCATTCAGCTTTTTATTAAACCAATCAGAGAGACACAGTGTACAGAAAGATTATTCCACAACACTAGTTTCTCCTTTTACTATATGGACTTTACCATTCTTAAATTAGTATCCTAAAAATCCCGTGATTAAAACACAAAACCGAACAAAAAACTAAAAACAAAAAGCCACTCAGTTGATCTTAGACCCCCTTTTAGAAGCATTCTGTTAATTCCCTTTTGTAGAAAATTTTCTCAAGAGAATCACCAGTCTTACTCTAGTTCCAATTCCTCACCCCTTGTTCACTGTTCACTCTACTTTAGGGCTTCCACCCCGACCACAACATGGAAATTCTTACTATCAAATCACCTGTGACTTTTTTTCTTTTTTGAAACAAGAGCTCACAATGTAGTCTAGGCTGGCTTGGAACTCATGGTCCTCCTGCCTCAGCTTCCCAAGGGTTGGGGTCACAGGCATGTACCACCACATCCAGCTGTGGTGATACATTGTGTACCCTAATAAAATTTGCCTGAAGATCAGAGAACAGAACAAGCCACTAGATTAAACATAGATGCCAGGCAGTGGTAGCACACAACTTTAATCCTAGCACTCGGGAGGCAGAGATCTGTCTGGATCTCTGTGAGTTCAAAGCCACCTTGGACTACATGAGATTGACTCAGTCTAGGAGAGAAAACAGAGCCAGGCAGTGGTGGCACACATCTTTAATCCCAGTACTTGGGAATCACACGCCTTTAATCCCAGCACTTGAGATCTCATGCCTTTGCTTGGGAAGCACACACACCTTTAATCCCAGGAAGTAATATGGCAGGGCAAAGAAAGGTATATAAGGCATGAGGAGACAGGAACTAAAGACTCTTTTTGGCTGAGGCCTTTGGGGTGAGGATTCAAAGGCTTTCAGTCTGAAGATTCGTGGAAACAGAATTGGCTGAGAGTTGGCAAGCTGAAGTTGGCTGTGGCTCTGCTTCTCTGATCTTTCAACGTTTACAACAATATCTGAATCGGGTTTTTCATTAAAAGACCATTTTATCATTCATGTTACATCCAGCTTCAACTACAACTTTCGTATTAGCAGATTAATGGGGATGCTGCTCTCATTTTATGTGAGGTCTTGTGAAAACACATCTGAGACACGTTTTTGATTACTAGATGCTTTCTGTAGCCTTGTAAAGATGCAAGTGTGTGTCTCTTCTGACTCTGAACTGTGTTCTTTGTGAAGGGTGTTCATGTAGGTGGAGTTTCTTTGTGTCTTAGCAGCTGCTCCCAAATAACCACAGAGGCTTAATATTAATTATGAACGCTCAGCTGATAGCTCAAGCTTATTACTAACTAGCTCTTACAACTTAAATCATTCCATTTATATTAATCTACATTCTGCCATGTGGTGTTACCTCTCTTTCATCTTGTACCTCCTGTTTCCTCTCTGTGTCTGACTGGTGACTCCTCTGACTCCACCCTTCTTCTTCCCAGTATCCTTAGTCTGGTTCTCCTGCCTAACCTTATCCTGTCCAGCTATCGACCAGTCAGCTTCTTTGTTAAACCAATCACAACGTAATTTATATGGTGTACAGAAGGATTATTCCATAACACATTTCAGCAAGCTACTACTACCCTCTCCTATCACTATGAACTCTTGAGCCTTTTTCTCTTGATTTACAAAGTTTCACAGCACTCAGGAGGCAGAGGCAGGTGGGTGCTGTGGGGTGTCTTTCTGTAAGCTGTGAATATGTGTTGCTCTGATTGGTTGATAAATAAAGCTGCATTGGCCAATTGCAAGGCAGCTTAGAGGCAGGTAGAAATCAAAGGAGAGAGACAGGAAGAAGAAAGGCAGAGAAGAGAGATGCCAACTTGCCGCCCAAGGAACAACATATCAGCAGACCAGTAAAGCCATGGAGCATGTGGCAAAACATAGGTTAATAGAAATGGGTTAATTTAAGTTATAAGAGCTAACTAGAAAGAAGCCTGCCATAGGCCATGAGATTGGTAATTAATATAAAGCCTCTGAATGATTATTTTATAAGCAGTTGAGGGACCGCACGGCCAGGTGGTACTGTAGAAAACTTCTGGCTACAGGTGGATATCTGAGTTCAAGGCCAGCCTGGTCTACAGAAGTAGTTCCAGGACAGCCAGGGCTACACAGAGAAACCCCATCTTTAAAAAAAAAAAAAACACAAAACAAAATAAAAAATTAATTTTTTTTAAAGTTTCATTCCAGAAATGTGAGTTCTGGCTATTCACTATGAGATTATATTCCCTGACATCTGAGATTCCTTCTGTGGCCCCCCTGGCTTTCTGGAGTAGCCTTATTCTTACTGCAGGTGCAGGTACACAACTAAATCCCTGGCTTTTCACCTCGTGGGCTCTCATCTCCAGGCTTGGGATTTATCTTTTGTCCATAAGTGGTAGATTGTGACACTTTTTCCAGATTGAATAAGTTGTTGGGGGCTGGAGAGGCGGGCCAGCGGTGAAGGCACTTCCTGCCAAGAGTTCTATTCTCAGGACCCACAAGGTGGAAGGAGGGAACGAACTTCTGAAATTAAAATAAAGAAGTGAAAATATACTAATAATACGAAAGAACATTTCCCATGGGAAAAAGATTGTTAGGAGTGTGTGAGAGACTGGCTGCTTTCCTGCTCTGCTGGGGAGAAGCCCACTTGCATAATAGGGCATACCTGTTCAGGAGCCCAGGGCTCAGTCACCTCAAACGGTACCATTCTCGTAGTTGTTAGACTTGCAGCCAAATTATAAATAGTTACTGTAGGATAATAATAAGAATCTCGTTCTAAAAATTGGTGTGGGGGGAAATCAAACATTTGTTTTCTGTATCTACACATCAAGGAAAACAACTCAAGAAAGTGGTAAATATTTTTTGGTGTATGGAAGAACTCCAGCTAATGAACGCAGTAGGAATGACAGACTATCTCCATTTTGACACCTTCATGAAAGACAATTTTAAGTTTCCAAAAAGAGACACTGTGCCTTCTAATGTAGTGAGACTGCAACACCACCTGTGAGCTATTCTTGCCAAAATACCCAGTGTAAATGGTGTCAAACCTCTAGACTTGATTTTTAAATAACACCTCATGATACAATCAGCCAAATCCAGAATGCAACAAACTGTAGGAACAAGACATGAGTCCATTAACAAGTAAATGAAATAAAAGTGCAAGATCCCATGCATTACAAAAAAATATATAGGAGGAAATAAAGCAGGCCTGGTGATGTAGGCCTATAATCCCAGCCACCTGGAGGCAGAGGTCGGCAGATCAAAAGTGCAAAGGTGGCCTGAGCTACAGAGTGAGTTCAAGACCAGCCTGTGCAACTTAGTGAGTGCCTGCTTTAAAATAAAAAGTGATCTGATTTTGTTGGCACATACCTGTAGCAGGAATCTTAGAAGGTCTTATTAATAAAATCAAACCTGAGTCAGGTATTGGGGTGAATGCTGGAAGATCAGAGAAACAGAACAAGCCACAGCTTCCTCACCTCGCCAATTCCTCAGCTGATCCTGTTTCCTCAGACTGGAAACTTCTGAGTCCTCATCCAAATGGATCTCAGCTGAACTGTTGCTCAGAAGCCTGAATGCTTAACCAGCCAAAAGCTGCTAGTTTCTGGTCTTCATGCCTTATATATCTTTCTGCTTCCTGCCATCACTCCCTGTAGTGGGTAGCCATCTAGCTTTGATCTGGAAGTTCCAACCCCCATTGAGGCTTCAGTAACTCTCACGCCTACAAGGCGGGGCCAAGAGAGGGCCCTGAAGACCCGAGATCCGGATGCGCTGCCTTCTCTTGGTTCCTGGACCCTGGACGCTAGAGGTAGACCGAGCAGAGTTCTCCAGAGAACACTGCCGGACTGCGCTGTGTCTTTCCCAGACCCTACAACCTACCTATCCCTTCGTTTGTAAGTTACGCCGCTAAATAAACCTCCCTTTTAACTACGTGGAGTGGCCTTAATAATTTCACCAATAACTCCCTGAGATTAAAGGCTTGCTTTCTGGGATTAAAGGCATGAGTCACCATTCTTGGTTATATCCTTGAACAGATGGATTTCTGCCTCTGGAATGCTAGGATTAAAGGCGTGTGCTACCACTGCCTATCCTCTATGTTTAATATTGTGGCTGTTCTGTCTCTTACCCCAGATAAGTTTATTAGAGTGCACAATATTTTGGGGAACACAATGCCACCACACATACCTTTAATCCCGGTACTCCAAAGGCAGACAAGAGGAGATAATGAGTTTGAGGCCAGCCTGGTCTATATAGTGAGTTTCAGACCAACCAGGGCTACAGAGCTACTGTGAGAACCTGTCTCTAAATAAATAAATACTAAGCTTTAAAGGAGTATAGATAATATCTCTTTGGTAGAGTGGTTGCCTAGCATGTTTGATGCTCAAGGTTCAATTCTGAGTTCAAAATAAAAAAACAAAGAGCAGGCAACATGTGAAAGCATTGGGCTCTAGATTTGAATAAAACAACTGAAAAGGTATTTACAAGAAAATGCGAAGAATTTTGTAGCTGAAGTTATCCTGTTCCTGCCCGGCTCCCGCGGCCCTCAGACCCAAGCAAACACACAGAGACTTATATTATTTACAAACTGTATGGCCTAATGGCTCAGGCTTCTTGCTAGCTGTTCTTATATCTTAAATTAACCCATTTCTATAAATCTATACCTTGCCACATGGCTCGTGGCTTACTGGTACCTTACATCCCGCTCCCCATGGCAGCGTCTCTCTGCCTCAGCTTTCCACCTCCCAGAATTCTCCTCCTCCTTGTTCTGCCTACACTATCCTTCCTGCCTGGCTACTGGCCAATCCGTGCTTTATTTATCAATCAATCATAGCAACATATATTTACAGCATACAGGACATCCTACAGCAGAATTTGATAACCAACTAGATATTTGGTGATGACTTCAAACTCAAAACTATTATTTTGATTCAAGGTCTTGCTACATACCCCAGGCTGCTCAAAATTGCTGTCCTCCTGCCTCAACCTTCCAAGGGCTGGGATTACAGGTGCCACCTGACCAGCCTAATTTTGGACAAATTGAAGTTTTTTAATTTGATAATTGTAAATATAGTGACTTAAACAGGGATCCTTATTCTTAAACGTATGGTCATAAAATTTTATGGATGATATCAAGATGTGTGCCATTTGGCTTCAAAGAGTCTAGTGAGGGCTTTGAGGAGTGGGTAACATATAAATAGAACAAGACTTAATCACTGGCTAATGAATATATGGTTATAGCTATTCAGGGCCTTAGACTGTTAATACATTGCACTTTTGAAAAATGCTTGGAAACCTCCACAATAAAAATAAAAGGGCCAGGAAGGTTAAGCGCTTTGCAGTACAAGCCATGAGGGCTTGAGTCCCTAGCACCTACCTAAAAAAAGTGTGTGTGGTGGCATGCTCTTGTAATCTCAGAATTGCGGAAGCAGAGACAGAAGGACCTCTGGGGCTCCCTAGCCAGCCGGTCTATCCTAATTGACAGGCTCAGCCCAGTAAGAGACCCTGCCACAAAAATCAAGATGGATGCTACCTAAGGAGGAGTGAAGGATTCCTGAGGCTGCAGTCTAGCCTGCACACACATGTGCACATGCACCCGCATGAACATGCACAACACACACATTTTTTTTTTAAAAGAAAAAGGAAAGTTGGCGGCGGTTCGTCCCGCCTGGCGGGGTGAGGTTACCGCCGAGGAGCTGGAACGGCAAGGTGGAGCTTAGACATTGGCAGCGAGATGGACATCCTGAAGTCGGAGATTCTGCGGAAGCGGCAGCTGGTGGAGGACAGGAACCTGCTGGTGGAAAATAAAAAATATTTCAAGCGGAGTGAACTTGCAAAAAAAGAAGAGGAAGCATATTTTGAAAGATGTGGCTACAAGATACAGCCAAAAGAGGATGACCAGAAGCCACTAACGTCATCAAATCCAGTGTTGGAACTTGAACTGGCAGAGGAAAAACTTCCCATGACTCTTTCTAGGCAAGAGGTCATCAGAAGACTGAGAGAAAGAGGAGAACCAATTAGACTCTTTGGAGAAACGGATTATGACGCTTTCCAGCGTTTAAGAAAAATAGAGATTCTTACACCAGAAGTTAACAAGGGCTTAAGGAATGATCTGAAAGCAGCTTTGGATAAGATTGACCAGCAGTACTTGAATGAAATTGTGGGTGGTCAGGAACCTGGAGAGGAGGACACACAGAATGACTTGAAAGTTCATGAGGAAAACACCACCATTGAAGAGCTAGAGGCACTGGGGGAATCCTTAGGGAAAGGTGACGATCATAAGGACATGGACATCATCACCAAGTTCCTGAAGTTTCTTCTTGGCGTTTGGGCTAAAGAATTGAATGCCAGAGAGGATTATGTGAAACGCAGCGTGCAGGGCAAACTGAACAGTGCTACGCAGAAGCAGACCGAGTCCTACCTCAGACCGCTTTTCAGAAAGCTCCGGAAAAGGAATCTTCCTGCTGATATTAAAGAATCAATAACAGATATTATTAAATTCATGTTACAGAGAGAATATGTGAAGGCGAATGATGCGTACCTTCAGATGGCCATTGGAAATGCTCCCTGGCCTATTGGTGTCACTATGGTTGGCATCCATGCCAGAACTGGCAGGGAAAAGATTTTTTCCAAGCATGTTGCACATGTTTTAAATGATGAAACCCAGCGGAAATACATTCAGGGACTGAAGAGGTTAATGACAATTTGCCAAAAGCACTTTCCTACGGATCCATCAAAATGTGTGGAGTACAATGCGCTGTGAGATCTGTGTACGGGGTGGACATAACAAGAAGCCTCAGCAAGCAGCATGTGGACTTCTGGCCTTAGCACAGCAGCGAAGGAAGAGTTCCACCGCAGAGTTCCATCGGATGCACTTCTTGTTGGATTTAAGAACTGTGTTGGCTTTCATATGGTATTGGATTGCAAACGAGTTTTTGTGTGTTGTTCTCATTTTAATCAGTTGAAAAATTAAGTCCTAAAGCTATTATCCATAGTGTAGACAGATGTGTAGACAACAGCAGGAAGGGGGTTTGAGGTGACCTTTCTCCCCAAGACCCAAAATGTGTCATTAGATAACTAGAAACATTTGAGGGCAGGTTTTAATTTTCTATAAATTATCATGATTTGCACATTTTTCTCTTATGTGGTATTTATAGAAAATATTTTTTGTATTTCAGCAAAAGTATGGGACCATTAAATGTTCCTTTACAGTTCTTAAAAGTTTTTTGGAATTTTGCCATCTTGCAGTAGGATGTAAATGTTACTGTTAAGTGTTATTTTTCTTGTGTTTCAGACTTGCTTTGGTTCTAAGTGGAGTACATCTTAGTATTTGTCGTCTTTCTGGACAGATAGAATTGATAGATAGAAGGTTGAAAAGCATAAGTTCACATTAGCACATCAGGTTAGGGTGAGGAAATGGACATTGGAGCCAGCTGAGAGTGGCAGCCTCATGATGGGGATGCTGAAGAGGGCAGAGTTCCTGGTTCACCGTGCCACACTCCATCCTCACTCTGGTCTCACAGTGTTGCTCTTTGATCATTGTGACTTGCTGTGGGATGTTCTGTATGGCAAATGTGTTGCTAATAAAGCACTGATTGGCCAGTGGCTAGGCAGGAAGTAGGCGGGACTAACAGAGAGAATTAAAAGAGCAGGAAGGCAGAAGGAGTCACTACCTGCCAGCCTGCCAGCCAGCAACCGCCAGGACAAGCAACATGTAAAGATGCCGGTAAGCCACGAGCCATGTGGCAAGGTATAGCTTTATGGAAATGGATAACTTAAGATATAAGGACAGTTTATAAACAATAGAAGTCTCTGTGTTTACTTGGTTGGGTCTGAGCGGCTGTGGGACTGGCAGGTGAAAGAGATTTATCCTGACTGTGGGCCAGGCAGGAAAACTCTAGCCACAGTGACTACTCACTGCTGCAGTGCTGAGAGGATCGATTGGATTGTTCCATGACAAGCTGAATGGTAGTGTCAGAGAAGCAAGAGTGGGTGGGCCCTCAGGACTGGCAGCTCCTCGTCTCCGTGCACTAACAGGACAGCAGTGGACAAGCTCCAAGCACTAACAATAGCGGTGGACAAGTGGTTTCATCTTGCAAGGCTTTGGCTTCCTTAGCTGACATTGATGATAAGAGTACACACCTCGTGTTGTTATTGTGTAAGTAAAATGCTGAGCCCACTGCCTGGTAAAGGATAAGAGATCATTATTATTGCTTGGCATGCATTCTTATTACAGTGTAGAACAAGGGCCTTTATGGGCCCTGTCCTGTGGCTACAGTGGGATAGTATATACTTGTGCAATAACAACAATAATGACTGTATTATCAGCAATAGTAGTAAATGATGGAATCATTAAGTTTTTCCTGTCTTTACTTGCATCCAGGTCCAAATTTAGAAGTGCAGAGAATGGGAGCCTGAGGTTGCTAGAGGTGGCCTGGTGACACAGTTGCTTATTCTGGTCCCTCTTGAGAAGGAGTGAAGGCCACTTTTGGCTACTTGAGATCCAAGGCTGTGTAGAGATAGGACAGTCTCTGCCAGTTATTGCAGGGAGGCGTTCCTCTCCCTGTGGAGTCTTTTCATATGATTAAATTAGGTAGAGCTTTGGGGGGTTTATTTGACAAATGAGAAACTTTCATGAGATGTGCAGCAAACCCCTGCCTGTGACATGTGGTTTTGTTATAAAGGTCTTCTTTATAAATATTACTGGATAATGCCCAGATCACTTATTCTTTAGCCACTGTCAGGTCACAGCATGGTAAGTGATTTTATGTTGTCTTCCTTTCTGTTGTTAATATTCCACATGAAGAAGAAACTATATCATGTGACTCCAGTACTTCCTAAAAGTGGCCAGTGTGGGCTGGGTTTTGGGTTTGGTTTTTTTTTTTGGTGTGTGTGTGTGTGTGTGTGTGTGTGTGTGTGTGTGTGTAAGGGGTGTTATTCTGTGACTTCAGCCATTCTGAGTTTGAGTGGAGGGAAACTTGTTCAAATATGTGGTGCTCTCAGGACAGTTTTTCATGTCTGAAATTAAAGAAGTGATATAGAAACTCCTGGGATAGGTAGAAAAATGATCTTTCATTCAAGTCATGGAAATTTTACTTCTGCATATACTATATATTTTTGTTTCAATTTTTTAAAACAATAAATATATACTTTTTCCTTTTAAACAGTCACAGTTCTAATTAGCTATATCCCTTCCTGCCTCCCCATCCTTCCATCCAGAAGAACTGGGATTTTCTGTATTCAGACTTAATAAAAAAACTTTTTCCTTCAGGAAAAAAAAAAGGAAAGTTAAAAATAGTTTGTAGTTCCAAGTTCTCTCTGAGAATTCTTTCTAAAGTGTACAAATGGTTTATGACTATAATACTTCGTCTAGTTTTGTTCCTTGAGGGACCCCTGAAATTCTCTCAAAATTTACTATGGCCCCTTCAAGTTCATCTGTTGCTTCAGTTTTGTGTTTGAACCATACTCACAAAATAGATGGAGTTGCAGTCCCAACCTATTAAGCCAGGATTAAAGTTATTTTCCCAGTAGGAGGCGCTGTCCTCAAAGCAAGGTTTAACCTGTGGACTGAGGCTGCTAGGCCAGGGCTTTCTCCACTGCATGTCTGCTCTCTGTACTGCCGTCCTGGGAGATGTCTGCATCTTGGTGAATTTCTTAAAGTAAATATGCTTCTAGAATAATTTCCCACCTTTTGGCTGCTCAAGTATGAGCCAGAATTTCCTCCACATTTCAAGTTCCCCTCTTGATCTTAAATTCTTAAATGCTATCTTTCCACTCTAGGAAGGGTGCTTCATTTTCTAATTTCATTACCTTGTTATTGTTCAAGCTTTCACTTGAGTCTGTTATTTTAATGCATATTCGAACATAGAGTATTAGAATGTATGGGGTATAGTGCAAACTACAATTTTGAAGGCCCTCTTTGAGAAAAACAATCCCAAATTATGAATGTAAAATTAAGTGAGAAGATGAAGATTTTCTTAAAATAAATAGATAAATTGCAACCAAGATAAACACCACAAATGGCACAAAATCCAGGAAAAAATGGATTAAAGTTACCACTAATCCACATCCCCAGCTCACCAAACCCATTTTTAACTATTTAATTGCTGTGAACATTTTTATGACAACTTTCCCCAACATTTTAAGCTACGTAGACTTTGACTGTTTTTCCTACAATTGATTTTGCAATACTTTCTACATTAAGTATAAAGGTATTCCAGTCATTCCTCTAAAACAGAAATCCTCCAGAGAGTTTTAAAATCATTTTTATTGGCTTCTTGGGAAATAGTTCCCTTTGAGACGGTATGTATATAATTTTTTCCCCTCTTACATCTTTACACATCTGTGGGCAGTTTCATTAAGCTGTAGGTATGCCTCAGTGGTTGAGCTCTTGCCCAGTGGGTAGTACTTTTGGTGTACTTTTATAGTGTGGAGATCTTGACATGCCATTGAAGGCTAAAAATATTTGCTGTATTTTAAAATATAGTTTTTAGCATATTTTTTATTTGTCAGAATTGCCAAAGGACACATAATTGGATAGCAACTGAACATTGAATTGTTTTGACCTTGTATGAAATGGTATTAAGAAAATGGTGTCTGGCTGGAGACTTGGCTCAGTGGTTAAGAGCACTTGTTCTTGCAAAGGACCTAGATTTGATTCCCAGCACCCACATGGAGGCTCACAACTTCTGCAGGCATCATGCATGCATGTGGCAAACAGATATGCATGCAGGAAAAGCACTCATGCACACAAAGTAAAGTAAATAAAAAAGTCAAAATAAAGAGAAAATGGTGTCCTTAGTCGTTAAAAATGCAATGTCTTTGTATGATTCAGACATCTGTACCTGTATGCCCAACAAAGCATCTTATAGTAATGTCCCAAATAGAATGACACCACTACCCTAGATCAATTGTGCTCTGTACAGGTGAAGGGTAATAACACTCAGACTGTTTAGAAATGTACATGAGATGTTTCAGTCATGGTGACTGAGGAGTGCTACTTTTAATTCTTCCACAACCACTTTCTAAAAGAATTATGGGGGGCTGGAGAGAAGGCTCAGCAGTTAAGAGCATTGACTGTTCTTCCAGAGGTCATGAGTTCAATTCCCAGCAACCACATGGTGGCTCACAACCATCTATAGTGGGATCTGATGCCCTCTTCTGGCATTAAAGGTGTACATGCAGCTAGAGCACGTGTGTGTGTGTGTGTGTGTGTGTGTGTGTGTGTGTGTGTGTGTGTACATAATAAATAAATCTTTAAAAAGTTATGCAGTTCTCCATATTCAATACTGTAGAATCTTCAAATGAATATGCTGAATTCTGATTGTAGAACAATGAGGGTTAAGAGAACAAGACAGACAAACCCCTGAAACTTAACTGGTTACAATGATAGGTTTTGTGTGTGTGTGTGTGTGGGTGAAACATATATTTTGAAGGTGATAATTCACTTCCTTGAGGGTTTTTTTTCCCCCCAGACAGAGTTTCTCTCTGTAGCCTTGGCTGTCTTGGAACTTGCTCTGTAGACCAGGCTAGCCTGAAACTCAGAGATCCGACTGCCTCTGTCCTTCCCCCAGCCAGTGCTGGGATTAAAAGTGTGTGCCACCACTGCCCATCTTTCCTTGAGTTTTCTTTTTTTTCCTTGAGTTTTTAATGGTACCTTTTATTACATGCTCATTATGAGAATGGTAGAATGAAGTAAGATATTTTTATTTGTATTATCATTTCATTATATTTACAATACTTGGAAAAAATGGTTATGTGAAACCCTTTTTCCCTCTGAGCATTGTGCCTTCGAATTTCACAAATATCAATGAATGAAACTCAGTTTGTTTTCATTACTATTTAGTATTTAACTGTTTAATTATTTTTTGTGGTGAACATATAGTTGATTCCAATTTCTTTCATTTACATAACATGCTACTATGAATGTTCCTTTCAAGTTATTTTCAAGTATTTATGTGTATGTGCCTGAGTGTATGTATGTGCACTACGTAAGAGCAGGACATAGCAAAGTATTAGATCCCCTGGAAATGGAATTACAGTTGTCTGGGTGCCTTCTCCAGCATCATTTACACACATAACACCCAGACATAAAATAAAATAAATCTTTAAAAAGGGAAAATTTAGGATTTGTGTCTCACAGTCAGTAGAGACTTGAAAAATATTTACTGAACTTAATTAATCTGAACTTAAAACTACCTGAGCATAATTCTAGTAAATACTTTCCCTTTGGTCAGAATGATGTCTATATTTAATCTATAGCTGCATTTTTTCCTTCAAATTTTAGATAGTCTATCTTTTTGGAAACTGCCAAAAAGCTCTGAGATAATGACATTATTTTATGAAAATAATTTTTATATTCCAAGAAAACTGAAGGGAAAAGACTATGTCTTAGGAGATAACATCTCTAAAAGGTTAAAGCTGTTTTGCAGAAATTGTACCACCAGGGAAGGGATCCAGCAAAACAAAGGTTTTCTGTACTAGATGACCCTACTTTATCTTGAGGGGCAGAGAAATTGAATAATTTGCCAAGGTCACAGTTTGCAGCGAACAGATGAAGTCAGGCCTGATTCAAGCGTGAAATCTCCCAGAATCATCCTAAATGGTTAAAAAAAATGCTTTTTTAACTCTTGGCTTCCATAAAACTATTTTTAAAAGTTGCCCTGTTTGCACTGGGGTGGCAGGAGGCAGAAGCATAGTTTGGGATCAGCCTGGGTTACTCACTGAGGCACTGACTCAAAACCTTAACAAATAAACACAGCAGCAGCAGCAGGAGGAACAAAAGCCAGGTGACATCTCTTAAGTCGCGGTACTTTGCTCTGAAGCAGGATTTCGAATCACAAGCCAATCTGTGCTTCAGAGAGACGTCCTGTCAGAAACCAAGCAACTGGTAGGTTTTTTG
>CABHPP010130682.1:0-33389 GCA_902168425.1 Peromyscus attwateri | reverse complement strand
CAGCCTGGTCTACAGAGCAAGATCCAGGATAGGCACCAAAACTACACAGAGAAACCCTGTCTTGAAAAACCAGAGAGAGAGAGAGAGGGAGGGAGGGAGGGAGGGAGGGAGGGAGAGAGAGAGAGAGAGAGAGAGAGAGAGAGAGAGAGCAAAATCCCTAACTCGCTTGGGCAAACTGTTTTTTCTCTGAGCTGCTAGGCAGCTCTCTTGACTCTCATGCCCTATGCACTAAGACACCCCATCAGTAATGCTTTGTGCTTGAATGTAATTAGGCAAGTGGAAATGAACCATTGTATAGATGTTTAAGGTCAGGGACCAGCCCTGCCCTTGCTGGAAAAAAAAAAAAAGAGACAGGTACAATCATCAGTGAAGCCAAAACAGATTTATTATTCCTCCAGTGTACACTATTCAAGGTTACAACTTTAAAATAGAAAATAAAACCTCCAGGAACTTAATATTAAACTTAAATATTAAACTGTGTCAGAATCAGAAAGGCCACAGATTGGTATCAGGGAAGGCACAGTTTTACACTGATATTCTGATTATAAGAAAGCTCAAAAAATCATGGTGGATAATTCTCCAGCATGTGAAAAAATGCCTTCTGAGTCTAAATCACATTTTTAAAGGCTTGAATTTTTCTTCTAGACCTTTAAGTTATATTTTCTAATTCCTAATGATATATATATATATATATGTGTGTGTGTGTGTGTGTGTGTGTGTGTGTGTGTGTGTGTGTATGTATGTATGTATATGTATACACACATATAAGGCTTTACATTTCACTGTCTTATGCTAAAAGCATTTTTAATATTTACTTATCTTGCATTTAGGTAAGCCTGGATTTGTTGAAGCAAAATGATCTTTAATACATCATTATCTATGCCACTTGAAATGACTTCAATCGTATGAAACAGAGCACATTATTTTGCATTACTTTATCTCAAAATTTTTGCTTACAATGATTAAATTGAATTTTGTAAAGAACTACAGAAATACATCAAATCTCCATGCAGTGAAAATATTGTTAGACAGTTATGACACACCAAGAATAGGTACTGAACTAGACAATTGCACATTTATAACCACTTGTGAGGCCATGTCTCATGCAAAACTGATATTGGTGTCATACAAATATCACTAGGACAAATTTTGAATGTGTAAATTTTGTTATGTTCATTTTCTGTCATTTAATGTTAAATTTACAGTCCCAGTGGCTGATGATCTAGAACAAATTTCATCTAAACTGTATGTTCTACAAGGCTATTTTTCTATGAACTTCTAAGTTTACTGAGGTGTCAGGTGTGTGTGTGTGTGTGTGTGTGTGTGTGTGTGTGTGTGTGTTTGTGTGTGTGTACATACCATGTAAGCATGTGGAGGTTAGAGAATGACTTTTGAGACCTGGTCTTTTATTTCCACTGCACAAGTCCTGGGGATGCAACGTAGGTGCCTGTACACATTGAACTACCTCACTGGCCTCATCTGTATCCTTTCTGTAATCACCTTACTGAATATTTCTAGCTATACAGAAATTCAAGTGTCTAATTAATATTGTTTGTAGGGATATAGGAATATCCTGTCTATACTGATTCTCAGTTCATCCAAATGTTCTCACTTTTTACAAAAACACAGTTCTGTAGCTCAGCAGACAGCTGTTTCCTCCTTCTGCCCTAAAGCACTTCTTGTCACTCTACATACAGACTTCCTCTTCCTACCCCAGCTTATGTGCGAAGCAGCCAGCTTGAGTGCGGTGACTCCACATGCCCTGTGGAACAGGTAAGACACTGAGCGTTTTTTTTTTTTTTTTCCCCGAGACAGGGTTTCTCTGTGTAGCTTTGCGCCTCTCCTGGAGCTCACTTGGTAGCCCAGGCTGGCCTCGAACTCACAGAGATCCGCCTGCCTCTGCCTCCCAAGTGCTGGGATTAAAGGCATGCGCCACCAACGCCCGGCGACACTGAGCGTTTTAAACAAATGTTTTTGCTCCGTAGGAAGGCTTTTCCTTGAATGAGGATGTAGCTCAGTGGTACAGCATGTGCCCTGCCCGTGAGAGACCTGGTAGTATTCCTACCACCATAGATATTAAAATAAAATTTAAAAAAAAAAAAAAGAGCACTTTACTTCTGGACGAGGATATTTGTCTCACAGGATTGGAGTCACCAATGTCTGAATCTAGCTAAGTAGCCTGGCGCTGTAGCTCCTCATTCTTTTCTATGTGAAAATAAGAAACTGACAAACAGAGTTATAAATCAGTTTGTCAGTCACCTGATGGTGTTCTTCCCTTTCCAGGAGAAATTTTTGACGTCTCACGGTGAAGATGACCCTCCTTGTCTTTTTCTGCTTCAGGAGAAATGGGAGAAGTAGTAGGAGGAGCCTCAGCAGGTGCCGCCTTTTTATCAGGTTCTTTTTCTTCTAATTTCTTCTCAACTTCAGAAGAATGATAAAAACAAACCAGCATTAGGAGGTCCAGGTACCTACTATTTAATTTGAACTAACAAATATAAAAATTATTATCAAATTATAATTAGTAAAATTACTATTGCATATTATATTTGCTATAAAATTACAGCAAATATTACTGTACCTAACATTCATTCATAATTTGGGCTCTTCCTTATTTTTTTTTTGCCTCATAGTTATGGTTATGGTAATGATTATAGGATGGGAGTGATGGAGTGTATGTATTTGGGTGTATGTGTGCATGTGTGTGTTTAGAAAGTACGAAAATGCTGGGGATCTGGTGTCAAATGTCCAAGTAAAATATAAGAATGGAATGAGAAAGGATTAGTTAAAGCGATCTAGAAGAACAGCAAAGTAAGAAGTGCATAAGAAGAGAGCAGTCCAGAGAGGCAGTGAACGCCTGTCATCTCAGCTCTCAGGAGGCTCACAGAAAGCCTCACAGGCAGGAGGATCACAGAGAGCTGGAAGCCAGTCTGGCTTACATAGTGAGTTCCACATCATCTTGGGATCTCAAGAAATGAAAATAAACGAACCAATAAATAAAAGGTTAAAGCAATGTGATATAACATGTGGGGGTTTGGATATAAATGGGATAGCCCCTGGTAAGTCTAATACACTTACTCCAATGAATGATCACACACCTGAGAATATAAAGACAACATTAACTGGATTCATTGAGTTGAAAATAATAATGATGACAAAAATGTGGGTGGGTATCTGAATGGGGGAGGTGGATCTGTGAGAAGATGGGAGGAGATGAATATTATCAAGATATAATGTGTGTTATTCTCAATGACTTAATATGTGTGCATACAAATATACATATAATTACCTTTGACCTTTTTATTTACTAATTCAGTAGAAAAAATTTCTTTTACTTTCTGGCATAAAGCCCCTTCATCCATTTCAGCATTTACTCTTGTCAAAATATTTTGTGGCTCTGTAAACCACTCTTCCAATGATGACCAATTGTCCGAGAAGCCAACAATTCTGCAAAATCAGAATATTATATGAATATGTGATACCGATTTCAATGTTTGAATAAAGAGATATTAAACATAAAATGACATTTAGCATGATTTATTTGACAATTCATGATGAAGTAGCCTGCCAATGGAATTCAAACCAAAAAAAGCAACTTTATGAAATCTATAAGTGATGGATTTAATAGATTTAAATACTAAATTTAAAGAACTTGTCTGATGGCATCAAGGAATAATTTTTATAATTTTAGAAGCATGAGTGAAAAGGATTTGGAAATGCTACCCGTTCATTCAGTAAACATTTGACTTAAGTTCAGATCTCTGTTTAAAAACCAAAGACAACATCATGTCCACTTATGGCAGAATCAGTCTGAGGACTCTTCTAACAGGACCAGAACCCCCACACTCAGGCCACAGAATTTCTTTTCTTGGACATACAAAGTGAAAAGGTCTTTGTAGGAAGAGATGGCACAGACTAATTTACTTTACTAAGAAGCTTTCTTGAATCATGTTTTTTTTTTTTTTTTCATTCCTAGGACATAGACATATTCATGTAGCTGAAATTACACTTCCTGTTTCATTTCTTATTTTAGATCTCTCAGGCTTTCATGAAATCGCCTAATTTTGCCTACATTTTCTTTTCCAAAGGAAAATTACACACAATTCAAAGAATGCCACGTAACTTCATTTTAGTATAACAGATGGGCTACTACAAACTTTTCCAGTCTGACTCACAGCTCTGAAATTCTATAATCTTCATTGGTATTTTCTAAGTGTTTGCTGAATTCCCTGTAATTAACTTGTAAGTATTTTCTGATTGGCTTCTTTCCCTAGACTATAACAACTGTGGCTCCAAATATAAAAGCTTCCATATAAATATTTCACTCAGTGCAAAAACCTGTTTTGTTTTACCTGTGAAAGGCTCAATGGTAGGGAATATATCTTTTTTTGTAGCCTCTTTGAATGGAAAGAAATAGAAAGGGCACAAAGTTTAAAACTGACCTATGGTGTATCTGGTCTCTTAAGTTCCGGTTCCCACTCTTATCTTGGCTTGTAGAAGCTCCACCATGACCAGTGTTTTCATGAGAAATTCCATGTGAGATTTCCTTGGCTATGGTACAAAAACTACTTAATTAGATAATCAACAAAACCAATCAAAATGCTACTTACTGCCAAAACACATTTTTGCTAGATTCCAGGTAGATATGGCCATATTTTGGTCTAATGTTAGGTTAGTGTGTTTTTATTTAATTTTTTACATAGAATATATTTTGATCATATTCTTCCCCTTCCCCACCTCCTTACCTACTCAACTTCTTGTTCTTTCTCAAAAAAAAAAAAATAAAGGTCAAAACAAACATGCAGTAGGGCAAAAAATACCAAGACAAGACAAAACAAAAAGATACATGCACGAAATGTGTGTGTGCTTACACGCTCTCTCCTCTCTCTCTCTCTCTCTCTCTCTCTCTCTCTCTCTCACAGACCACACACACACACACACACACACACACACATACACTCACAGAAATAACAACAACAAAAGATACTGGGTCTATTTTGTGTTGACCAACTACTCTTGGGTATGAGGCCTGCCCTTTGATGTAGTATATATACCTACTGTCACTCCATTGGAAAAAAACTTACTTTCCCTTTCCAAGCAGGTATCGATTGCAAATACCTTCTTAGCTAGGGATGGGATTTTATGTTTACTTCCCCTTCTCTATGCTGCAATTGTGTTTTGTGTTTACTCATCAGGGTTACTGCATGCTGTCATTATCACAGTCTCTATGGTTTCATATGCATTTCAATTCTGTTGTGTCTGGATGATGCTGTTTCTTTGGAGTCATCCACCACCTCTGGTTCTTAAAATCTTTGTGCCCCCTTTTCCACATAGATCCATGAGCCTTTAGAGGAGCTGATTGATAAAGGCTCCCACTTAGGGCTGAGTGATTCAAAGCATCTAACTCTCTGTGCACTGTCCAGTTGTGTGTCTCTTTTCTAATTCCCATCTATGGAAAGGAGGAATATATTTTATAAGGGTTGTGTGATGCCTTGATCTATGGTCATGGAAATATGGCATTAGGAGTAATTCTATTGCTATGTTCTTTTAGCAGAATAATAATAGTAGGTTTTCTTTTAGGGCCCTTGACCTATTTAGTCTCAGATTCTTGACTATTTAAGTATAGTCAGGGATGGGTACATCTCATAAAGTATGACTTAAATTCAAAGTTTAAAAAGTGGTTGGTTACTCCCATAACATTTGTGCCACTATTGCACTGATAGATCTTGTAGGCAGGTCTTTGTTTATAGGTTACAGGGTTTGGAGATTGGTATTATTGATGCTTTTTTCCTTCTTTGGCATTGTGCAAAGTACCTTTAAGTACCATGATTGATAGTCAGTAATCGTGAAACTTCTAGTTGGGCAATAGCTCTATTTATTATTTATCTATGATTATGTGTGTGTATGTGTGTGTGTGTGTGTGTGTGTGTGTGTGTGTGTGTGTGATTTCTTCAGCAATATGGTCTTACCATCAGGTTATGGAAGGTAATCAAAAGTGTTGGCAATAACCTGTGATATTTGGGGTTTCAATGGGGCACTACTGGTCAACAAGTAGACTCAACAAGATGTAACCTATTCCTGGCTGGAGGTAAATTTTACTTGGTGGCATAGGATATCTACTTGGATCATTATCTTCCTGATTACATGATGACTCCATTTAAATTCCCTTAGTATATTTATGTATTTTTAGGAAGCTTCTACACCAAGAGGTTTTTATGGGAGGGCAGGGAGAAAGAAGGAATATAGGGAGGGAAAATGAACAACCAAGCCCACTTGAAAAGCTGTACTTAAATATGTTTTGAAGGAGGTTTGAAGTCAGAGAAGAGATGACCACTGTTGCAATAGTAGGGGTGACTATTGTGGGGTAACCAATTGCTTTATAAGTGGATTTGAAATCTGCTACATAGGATGGAGTTCGTGCTTGCTACTGTATAACTGGCCAAAAACCCATCGATAGGGAGTTCATAGGCCCTATAGTAATACTTACTATTGTTCTTTAACCAAATAACCATGCCTTCAAATCTCCTTCTAAATATTTATGTTTATACCCATAGATCTGAGATGCTCCCACACTTGGCCAGAGAAGCTCCCTTTTTGCAATAATCAGCAGTCAATACAGAAACTCGTAACTGGACAAATTGCAGCAATAAGTAACTGTAAATTATCAGTCTTAAATGGGACATTGCTAACTACCCCAACACATAAGTCAAGGCTCAAAGAACCAAGAGTTAGCAGAAAGAATGTATGATCTGGAGATGAGGATGAATGCTATGAAATGTTGTCTTTAGGATATCACATGGGTATCACACTCATGAACTCACACCAACTGTGGTTACCTCTACAAGACCTTCACAAGATGAAGCCAACCAAAACCATAGTACAGAAGGAGAGGAAGCTCACCAGGCCCCAACTCTGGCCTTTGGCACTTGATAGCTACTGATGGAGAGAATGAGAATCATTCTTCTTTGGGGGATGTAGTCACTACTTGGTAGTCCATGTTCCACTGGATAGTCCCATACTCATGCATATGTGGCCATCACTAATGGTATTTATGGGTTATTAGAACAAAAGAAGAGGACACGAAGTTGGGAGGGAAATGTGTTTGGGGGAACCTGCAGAGAGTTGGGTGGGAGAAATGCTGGATAGACACAAACATGTTTTATTGTGATATGTATGACATTCTCAAAGAATAAAATTTTTAAAATAAGTGAATGAATATATTAATTATAGAAGAGCAGGTCATGAATTTAAGAGGGGAAGAGAAGGACACAGGAGATGGAGGTGCATAAGCAGGCATGGAAATGGTGGAGATACAGTGTACTAATGTACTTAAATTCTCAAGTAAATTTAAGAAACAAATTGATTTAACATGCTTGAAGAGAAGCCCAAACAACAACAAGAAATTTAACGTAGTTTTAGAATAAGAATTCACATTTTCTCTTGGAAATGGGTGAGAAATGCGGCAAAACAGACGGAAGAGAAGCTAGGTTTTCAATATGGAATACCTTAGGATAGAGTGTTGGTGAGAAATTCTGAGATGCTTGAAGTTACGCTCAGGGACACGCGGAGGGAAGACAATAAGAGGTTCTCTTAACTAAGAACTTCAAATGAGGGGCTGGGGAGCGCTTATTGCTCCTGCAAACAACCTGGGTCCAGTTGCCAGCACCCACATGGTAGCTTTCAAGCTGGCCCATAGCTACATTTCCAGAGGACCCAATGCTTCATTCTGATGTTTGTGAGTACTTGCACATTTATGATGCACGTATACTCACAAAAGCACACACACACACACACACACACACACACACACACTCAATACACATACACACTAAATAATAAATAAAATTTAAAAAAAGCACAAGCAAAATTAGCAAGAAAGTCATGCTATATTCCCTCTCAGTTGAAGTTTGGCCACCAAGATGCTAATGTATTCTGATTCCAGAATCAAACAACCAAGAATCAGCACTATTCCCTCCTGTCTCAGGACTCTGCCTGTGTTACATTGTCTTGCTCTTTTAGCTATCACTACTAAGGTTCAATGTGAACAGTTCATGATTTCGTCTCTCTTCATTTCATTATAAGATATTCTGGCTTCCTAGATCCATGGAACATTTTTCCAGCTACTTACTTACAGACCATGCTCCTGATAGCTCATATAATTTGTCACAGGACTGACTGGTTTTTTCATTTTAGGATGGACTATGTAACAGCCTAGTAAACCCTTTATTTCAGAGACACCCCCTGTCTAAAAAGTTTGATTTAACAATATGAAAACAAAAGGATGACAAAGGATGGGTTGTTATGGATAACAAACTTGGAGAGAAAAAATCAGCACTTCGAAGTAAAAATTAGAGTAAAATAAGGTGGCCATAAAGTCAAATACACATAAAACTACTGATACCATACTATAAAACTGTGAAGTATTTATGCCTCTTTCTAGAATTATGAACTTCATTTAGAACACACATAAAGAAATTGACCATAAGAAACCAAAAATAATTAAAAACAATTTCAACGACTCTCATTGAGTTTCATTTCATTCAAAATACAAGATACTCATAAGCTGGTAATAAATAGAGAAATATCAAAGAAGAAAGAATGCCTTGAATTAGACTAAAGGGAATTAGAATTAAAGCAAAACAGCATTAGAATGTGATTTAATAGCATTCAAGAAAATGAAAGACCTCATAAATATAGTAGTCATTTTCTTCCCATCTCCATTAATGATAAAACAAGATGACAAGATGGAAAGGATTTGGAATACAAAATCATGGTGATTTTTGTTGTTGTTATTGTTGTTATGAAACTTACTATATCCAAAGCCAAGAAAGAACACCTTGGACTAGATTAAAAGGGATGAGAATTGCTCAAAGCAAAAGAGCAGAAAATAGGAAATTAGCAGCATTCAAAGCAATCAAGGGCCCTCGCAGGGTACACCAATCAGCTGTTTCCCATCTACAGAATGGATGATTGAAAGAAAAATGTGGATGCTTTCTCAAGAGATGCTAACATCCCTGTCTTGTGGTCAATACCTCTCACATGTGCTGAGGATTTTAGCACATGAATCAGATCTCTCTTTCTTCCTCCCCTCCCTCTTCCCACCTCTATCTCATATTCAGATATCGTCCCCCTTTCCTTCCATTTCCAACACTCACTACCATGGTTCCAGGACTTTTAGTGGCCCTGATGACTCATCTTTGTGATCTTAAATACTAACACTCTCAGTGTAAACTCTGGTCCTTCTAGGACTCCAGTAGCTCATAGAGATCTTCAACAGTGTCCAGTTCCAGAATCCCTACACCTGCCCTCCAGACTGACCACCATTGCCCTTGTCTTTATTTCTAGCATGGCTGAAGACTTCAGCTTCTCTTTCTAACAACTTTAATTTATCTTTCTTACTGTACTGGTTGTGGTTGATTATTATCTGTCCTTCTTTCACTTCTGATGTTTTGATAAAATACTCTGACAAAAAACAACTCAGGGGTGAAGAATCTTAGTTCACAATTCCAGGTTATAGTCCATTACTGTGGGGAAATCAAGGTAGAAACTTAATGCACCTCCTAGTCATACCCATAGTTAAGAGCAGAGACAAGTGAATGCACACAATTTCAGGTTATAGTCTATTACTGTGGGAAAGTAAAGGCAGAAACCTAGTGCTAGTCATATCCATAGTTAAGCAGAGAAAAATAACTGCACACAATTTCAGGTTATAGTCTATTACTGTGGAGAAGTCAAGGCCCTCATTGCGACATTCTTTCCAGGTGAGTCTACACTGTGGCAAGTTGAGAATTTAAACTAACTGTTTTATCATTTCTCTTCCCAGAGTTAAACTATTGTAGGTATCTTTAAATTAAAACAACAATAACATCAAGAAGTCAAAAACAACAGCCTAATCTTCAAAACTAATTATCATTAAGAAAATTATTTGGTTAACTCTGTGCCCTTTCCTCTAAGAGAGAAGAAGAAGAAAGGGAAGGAAAAGGAGAACAGATCCTAAGAATAAATCTGAAGTATTCTGACTCTATGCTGTCTGCCTTTCAGAGAAATGCTTCTAGCAAGTTATTTTCACTCACCCTTTCCTACCCCCTTGCCTCTATTTCCAGCTTCAACCCTCTGCAATCCAACTTTCCCTCCCCACTACCAATGAAACAGCTTTCATTGCTGTCACCAAAAATTCCAAAACCGACGGGTGTGTTTCCATCCTTAACTCACTTTATTGGTCTACAACATGTACAGGAAAAGCTCAGCTTACAGGGCTTTTGATAAGGTAAAATGTTGTCTCAATTGAAGAAAATTCATAAAGCTGACTCTAAACAGAAGTAATTTGCATTGATTTACAGAATAGTCAAGTCAAAGACACAGGTCATGATAGAACCACTTGTTCCAAAACATCTAGGAGAAAATACACAGATCTCTACTGAAAAGACACCCAGTCATCTTTCACTCATTTCAAAGCCCTCCACACACTTCCCTGACATTTACTACATCTCAGACCAATCTTACATGATTAAGTCCAATTTCTTTAAGTATCCATGACAATACAATAGTCTTTTGGATGGGAAATTGAGGTTTAAGAAGGTTAAGGTCAGAGGATCATTGAGACTATGAGTTTAAAACCAGCCTAAGCATTAAAATGAGACCTTACTTCAGAAAAGAAAAAGTAGATAATAAAATAAATTTTAAAACAAAACAACAAAAACCACAATAAATTTTCTCA
Organism: Peromyscus attwateri; assembly: GCA_902168425.1. Taxonomy (NCBI): domain Eukaryota; kingdom Metazoa; phylum Chordata; class Mammalia; order Rodentia; family Cricetidae; genus Peromyscus; species Peromyscus attwateri. The sequence continues at coordinate 22,675 of CABHPP010130682.1, read as the reverse complement.
AGTACCTTATAAATGGAAAATTAAGGATTAAGAATATATACTTTTATCTTGGTAAATATTTAATATGTAGAATAAAATAGTATTTTTACTTTGATAATAAGAAGTCAAATAAATCATGCGTTTTGGCCATAGTATTCAACTTCACCATATGAGAACTTCAAACCATTGTTTCCTGCTCTTTAGAATTAGAACAGAACCCAAGAAATGATGTTGTCAGATCCTCATAAATAACACAGATGTAGTTTTGTCAACATCATTGTGATATGAACTAGCTACAAATTGCTTCTCCATGTGTACAAATCTCACAGAGGAAACTTGGGCATGGAGAACTGTCAATTTGATGTAAAGTTTCAGCAAAATGCTTATAATTGGCCTAGAATTCTCTCTTAGTCCCAGGTTTGGCTAATACTCAATACTGACAGTTAAAACAAGGAACGATGAACTCAATTGAGTAATTCTTTGAATGCTCAATTAAATAAATTCTTTCTTATACTTTTAAATGGAAATATTCACTTAGTCAAAGAATAATTTTTATTTAATTTTTTCTTCATATAGTATATTTTGATCATATTTTTTCCTCCCCCCAAATTCTCTTAGATACTGTTCATCTTCTTGCCCACCCAATTTTATGTTCTCTTGCTCTCCAAAAAAAAATAAACAAAAACATAAAAGCAAAAAACAACAAAAAAAAGAAAAATGGAGTCAAGGAAACAAATTTTAAAAGCACTTTTCATTATGAAAAAGTATAAAAATTTAAAATCAAGGCATTTGGCTTACCTATAATATCATTCATGCGATCCAGTGATGTATTATCTGAAATATCTAGTAATATGACAAAGTCGAACGCGGATGGGAGCGGAGTGGCTTCTTTGGAAGGGGTAGGGCCCAAGGCCAGGGTGGGCATCTGTGCTTTCTTTTTCTCGGCCTCTTTGCATTTTTTTTTGTAGCCTGTCAATGCTTCTTCCAGAAGCTGAGCTTGGTTTAATGTCATTGGAAACCCATCAAGAACCCAGCTTTGGTTCACGGGCATATTCCTAAATTCAAACAGCACAATTCATTAGCATGTTGCTAGACACCGTTACTTTATGGAAGTTAGTAATACAATGAATGCCTTTATCTTCATTGCAGATTCATCCTATTGCATGAGTTTCAGGATTTTATAGCTAAAACATCAGGTTTTCCAATGTGTTCTGATCAATGATTTGTTTAAAATCCTTCTGTGAGTCCCTGTTGCCCTCCAAATCTATTTCAGAAGCCTTATCATCCTATTTAAAACTAAATGACCATGACTTATTTCTCCCAAACTTCTAAACTCTCACAATTTCAAATGCTTACAAGCAGATACCTTCACTATTATGTGAATACACATGGCATTATTTACTTTATGCTTGTAGGCTGCACTTCCTCAGTACCTCAAGTTCCTCATATGTACAATGGGGTACTGTAAATTATCTCATTAGGAGTTTGTGAAGATGAACAGAAATGGCATATTTAATAAATCCAATACAGATCTTAGCCCATACTGAACACTCTCATTGCCAACCTGGAGGGGTGTCCTCACCCTTCTCACTCCTATAACAGGCTGATTTTAACTCTTTATGCTCTCACTAATTTCACCATATGAATAAATTAGTCTTGAAACAAAAATTAAAGTGATTCTTTTAAAAATTATATTAAGTTGCGTTATAGATTTCTGAAGTATTAAGGACCATATCTTTTTTCACTCAGCACGTTATCTTCGATAGACAATGTACAACCTATATTAAAAAGGACTTAGGTATCAACTTTGTTCTGTTATATCTTCAAATTACACACAATTGATTTTTCTCTTATATATTAAAGGTGTGACTTTATTTATTACTATGCTAGCTCATATATTAAATGTCAGAATCACATTTCCAGAAGTTTCTAAGTCTTTTGGTGCTTACATACATGCACTCGTTCTGACAGTGTGGTAGGAGGAAGAAGGGACTAAGTTCAGAAAGATTTCATTACTTGATCAAAAGCAATAAAACTACAAATAGCCTCCTGTCTGACGGTTCTCAGCACAGTTGCACACTTCCTTCTGGCATCTGCCTTCATCTCCTCTACTAGGTTATCATGAGGAGGAAAAGAGTGCATTTTACTTTCATGACTTCTCCAGAGAGAGATCAAGCATTTGGCGCAGATTGGACTTACTGATTTATTTGCCTAAGACAGAGAAAAGAGTTCCTTTAAATGCTTGACCTCTTCTGAGATCTGCCATCTCAGAAGCCACAACAGAGGTAGAACTTAGAGCTACACCCAGTCAATGCTAGAGCGAGACAGCAGACACCAGGGAGCCATGAGGCCTGGCTTTATATTTTGTTACATCACTACCCAGAACATCTAATGTTCCTTTGCTCATTGGACTAGACCAGAAGATTTTAAACTTATGACAGTTCTCTGGAGGTGTCTTAGAGGAAATGGAAATGGTGTTCTGCGGTAGGAGGGTGATTGTGCTGTGGAGTGTGGATCCTCCAGATCCACTGAAACTCAAGTGAAGGGCTGCTTGCTGTTTTGCATATTCATTTGCTCCACGAACAAAGAGCACTGTGGTAAAGTGTACTTTATGTCAGTTCTGGGAAATGTGAGCATCAGAATCCCTCCAGCTCTAAGGGTAGCAGCCTTGAGTTCCAGTTGCTAGATACAAGAGTGAGAAACACCTTAAATCTTGAAAGCAGTCTTTTAAGATAACATAATGGAGGAGCTCATCCCAGATGGATAGTAAAAGTTCTATCAACTCTCCTTCCTCTGTGTCATAATGGTTCCCACATACCACAGCTAAGCAATTCCATTTCCACCACCCGATTCTTTCAACAGAACCCTTTACTCTTTTTTTGCCATCCTGTGTGGATTCTTTCCGTTATTATACAGACCAACTGGCCTCCTGTAATAAACATGTATAACAAAGCGAGGTTGAGAGGAATCTTTTCTCTATAGAAAGGAGGACAGAGGAATTACAAAATGCGGGCTCTGAACTTTCCCCTTCCTCCCCTATCACACACTCTCCTTGTGTTCCACATATGTGCTTTGCCTAGCCTGTGTCCCCCTGCCTCCGCATCCCTGGACTCTATCCCTGCCCTCTTCCTGAAACATAACACAAGCAAGTGTAGAAACCTGTGCCCATTCAGGTGGGATCTCCTTTCTCGAAACTTGTCCTTTGGCTTATCTAATTGCCCAATTGCCTCGCATTCCCCAAAGATACTGGAAGTTGACCCACATTTACATCAGGTAGAAGCCAAGGTTGGTCAGAGAGAAGAGAGATATAGGCATGTAAATCTATATATTTTCCTTTTATCTTAGGACTAATTTGGATATTAGAAACATTTGAATACTAAAAAGTTGCATCTCTGCATTATTCTTCACATATCGTTTTGTGGTAAACAATACATGAAACAGGATAGGGAGACAGGTGCTCAGCAATTGAAGTGTTTGCCATGCAAGCATGACAACTGGAGCTCAGATTCTCAGAACTCATGTAAATGCTGGCTGGGTGTGGGGACCCAACTATAATTCTGCCCTCGAAAGTTGGAGACAAGGGATCTCCAAGTAGGCTGGCTAGAGAGACTAACATTTTTGGGCAGCTCAAGGTTGGACTGAGACTCCAATTCAAAGGATAAGGAAAGAAAGAGGAGACAATTCCTGATGTCAACCTTAGGCCTCTGTACCATTTGCATGCACATTCTCACACACATGCACATAAACACATAAGTCACACATAAGCACATACATCTATACACATAGGAAAAAAAGAATATATTAAATAGATATGAGAAAGGAAACTGCAATACATACTTAATAGCATCTACCAAGATGTTAACCAGCAATATGTCTGGGATGCTCCTTCCTTTTTTAAGCAACTGCTCTGACTTTGCACCAAGTTGAGCTCGCACAGTAAGCTGTGGAGAGAAATGAAGAAGGGTGGGAAAGAGCTGACTGAAAAGTCCTGTTCCATTCAAGATGTCTGGAGTTAAACAACTTAGTATCCATGCTCTCTAATGAAGATACTGAGGACTTATACTCTTGGAGCCAGGGAAGTACTCAAGGAAGATCTGTACCAATTTTGAAACATTTTTGGAGTTCCTTTCATTCTGAGATCTCCTCCTCTAATTTTCAGCTGCTCTGGCATGCCAAATTTTATCTCTTAACACTTTCAATCATAACGACTCAGTTCTAAGCACTCATATCAATGGGAGAATGCCCTCTGGGAAGACACACACCCATATGGCTTTCTTTCAGTGATCACATTCCAGATTTTCAGCTCCATTTTTCTTCTGCCTTGATGATTGCCCTTTCTTTTTCTATCACAAGCTCACTCTAGTGATTAACTCTTTGGTTTTGTCCAGAATTAATAAGTGTGATATTTATAAGGGGTTAGTTCTGTACAAGCTATCTAATGTCACTGAACATGAGCTTCCTCAGAGCCTGCTCTTCACTCAGGCACTGGAGTATTTTATATCAAATGAGACTCTAGCTCTACTCCAAACCATTCAACCCATGGAAGAGGACGGCAGCATACTCTTATGACAAATGTGATAATAATAATTACTTCTCAAGCTCTGACAGACCGGACTCATTTCTCTTATCTTTCTGATCTCAGCCTCTGTTAAGCACGTTGGTAACCCTGTGGCAATCTATCCATTCATGTTGCTGGAGAGGCTTCCTTCATCCAGTTGACTAATTCTCTTACCTCTTTCAATTTGCCTAAGTCATGCTTTCTCCAGCGGGCCTACCTTAATTTAATACAGGAGCACTCTCTCCTTCCCTCCCCCAAATGCTGCTGTCCTCTACTTTTCAATTTTTTCCTGAACCTGATTATATTTTACCATGATCTTCAGTTCATCGACTAGTGTTTATGGCTGATTACCTGACCACCTCTATTAGAATGTGAACTCCATAAGAGCAGAGAACTCTCTTATTTTTTTTTTTATATAGCCAAATACTACAGCACACAGGGAAGAGCATGTTCTTTTGAACTGAACTGAATATGGATTGGATGCTTTCACAAATCAGTAAGTAGAACTAGAGAAATAAACCCAGACTTTCTGTTAATTCATATTTCAAATGAATAGATAAGAGTTATAGTGTTCTACTTACTGCTTTTTCTCTCAGTAAGCCATCATGTTGATTGCTTGGTTGCAGAACCAACATTTTTTTAAATATTTAATCAATTCTGAAATCTGAATGATAAACTTGTTTGCCATGATGAAATTTATCATAAAACAATCATTTGCCATAAAAAAGTAATTGAAACACGAGATTAATTATGCCATTATTTACCAAAAATTTAACCAATACTGTTTTTGAAAATACAAGTTTCCTTAAGAAATACTATCAAGTGAATTAAAAAAAAAACATATGTATACCTTTTCTAACCTGGTAAAATGGCATAGTAATTTCTACTGTTTTAGTTAGAAAAATATTAAGAATATAAACAACATCATAGAAAGTATTAACCACTCTTCTATCAAACATAATTTAAAACCAAATAGAAGGATGCTGTTAGTTCATGCCATCTGAACATATTTCAAAAGAATACAAACTAGGACACATTTAACGTCTGAGTAGGCAAAATTAGATTATAATACTTACACTTAAAAAACTGTCACTTGGATTGACACCTTCAGCTTCACTGCTCTTGGCACCTATTAACAGGAAAGTAGTAAGAACAAAGTCCCAGCATTGGCATTTAAAAACCATGCCAGCACTTGGCCCTCTCTGGCCGGGGAATAAGGGCTTTAGACTCAGCCATGGCCGATACACTCAGCAAGGATGCACAAGCACTACAGCGGGGCCTGTGCTTTCAGTCCACAGCCCTTCAGATCCTGGCCACTCTGTGACGGGAGCTTCCCACTTCCTTCCTGGCATGTTCTGAGCTCACAACAAATTCAAAATATACAACTTCAGTTTCTTCTTTAGTAACCAAACCAGCCTTCTCAAGAAAATATCAAAATGTTAATTCACTACACGTTTACTTTCCTGGATTGTGAAGTTACAGATAAGAAACATTTTAGAAACATTTAGAAATTAGAATGGGCTGTTAGTTAAATTACATGGAAAAATGTTTTCAGAACATATTTATAGGGAAAAGCCACAATAGTAATATTAAAATAATCTCTTAAGATGCAAAATCACTGGAAAAAGGAAGAGAGTGCCATTCAAATGAAATGGAAAAGCCACCTTAGAAAAAACTGCACAATTATTTCAAATCTGTGCATGATTCTATAGTGACAGTATATAACAGTGATCATGCAAGAGGAACTGAGCTTTATAATAAAATATAAACAAATTGAAATATATTAAAAGCGCCACTAACACACAAAGAAAAGTCATTTAATACTTAAACTGTTTTCCTTCAGTGATTATACAAATAATCTGATTCCCAAGGAGAGACCTTGTAGTTGGGATTAGTAAACTCCATTCTATTGCTATTGCCAAAGAATAAGAACCAGCCCAGTTTAATGAATAGGGACCACTGTTCTCATGAGTAGAAGAGAACAGAGTCTGAAGCCTTCCTCCATGCACAGAGCTCTGATGTTACTCTCTCATACACACTTGAATAGGTGAAAAGGAAAAAAAAATCAAGAAACCAAGAAAGTGGTGAGTGAACGTGATATCTCCTGGTTGCTTTCATAAAGGCAAAAGTGAGTAACTACTTTAAGGAAGAGGATGAAAATATTCGTTGTAATTTCACCCTTCTCTTCAAATATGGGCAATGGCTACCTTGCACTGTGTCAATAACCACACAGAGAAGTATTCAGTTAGCCACTGTTCACCGTTTCTTCCCCTGGAATCATGTCTGTCGTTACATACATGCACTCTTAATGTCATGCTGCAATATAAATGGTGGGTGACTTGCTTCGACACATTACTTGCTAGCTTTAAAGCTTTACCTTCTTTTAGGGATATTGTTTTCCCTGAAGCTGGAGGTACTGATAACGAATCTTGCACCTATGGTAAAAAAGAGCAAACACACAGTTTTAATATGGTCGTGTTTTCATTCCATTTCCATTTCATTTCTTTCAGTTAGGTTTTGAAAGTAAACTGTTTTCTCTACCTTAATGATATTAAACTGGGTTGAAATTTCTATCCTAAATGGTGATTTCCAAAAGCAAACAAAACTTGGTGAGTATTGAATTTATAGAGACACAGAGTTACCTGTGGGGTGTAATCTTTCAATGGCTTTCAATTTCTATGAAAATAAAGGAACTACTGTTTTGGAAATTAAAAAAAGGAACAGGGGAAATGTGCTGTTTATAGAAAAAAACATATTAAAAGAATAATCCTAAAGCTGTCAGTCATGGCCGTAGATAAATAAGCAAGAAAATGTGTATTATCCTTTACTCTTGATTAAATGCAAGTTTGCCATAATGGGAAAGAAGAAAGAACCACACAATGAAACAAATTTTCATAGCTCATGTTTTACTAGTATTTGTCCTGTAAATTAAAATCATTTAGAGTAGATTCTTTGTCAATTGATTCAATAGCTAGACAATGTGAGGTAAGAGAAAGAGTAGTGGACTTCATATCTAAGATTCAATAATGCAGGCTTCCACAAGTCTCTGACTTAGAGAAAACTAATCCATATGTAGGGTCTCTACTATTGTCTCTAGAAAAACTGAGAGCTGAACCATGCCAGTGTTTCTTAAAGTCACACAATACTCTTCTGACCCCCAAGCATGTAGGATTTATTTTTATGAAATAATATAATAAATTGCAATGTTGATGTTAAATAATGAAAATGTGATTAATTTAAACCACCGTCTGTACCCCTAGCCTAACTTAAATATGTCATGGGTTGGTATACTCTAGCTGTGGACTAAATTGATGCAACTAGCTGTTTTCATATGGTTCATGGATATCATTCAAGCAGCCTCCTATTGTGAGCCTAGAGACCAAGCCATGTGTCCTGTTCTATACTTGACCCTGTGGGGGTCCAACACCTGTCTGATCCACTACCAAGGTCCAGCTGTATAGTCTACATATTGGGAAACTCACTGCTCTCAACTTCCTGACACTGAGTGGTGGAATGCCAGTCTAAGAGTTAGTGATCTTAGTTGCAGATGTAGGCCACTCTCCTAACAACTGCCATTCCATATATGTAAATTCCAGTCTTCTACAAACCTCATTCATCTGGCAGCTCCTGCCTCTGGATAGCATCTTCATCTTTTGCCATAGAATTCAAATGACCTCACTACTCTGGATGGTCCACCCAGGAAAATCAATTTAATGGGGTAGAGTGTAGTGGTATTTTGCTCCGCCTATGACCTTGGGCTATAGGGCCCCAAAAAGGAGGTGCTTCCTGCCATTGTATATGACCTCTTAAAAGGGGCAGGGAGAAGGGGCATGCTTATTAAGATCAATCCACATGAGTCTATTTAATGGGTAATAGGGATTTATTAAGATATAAATTGAGGAAATACACTCATAATTCCAGAACATAGTAGACAGCTGAAGTCATCCTCTGATCTGACCAGGAGCGAATCCACCTCACAGGCAGGAGCAGGGAGAAGGGTCATACCCCTTCTCCCTCTCCTTTTAAGAGGTCAAGTCCAGCAGCAGGAAGCATTGCCTTGTTGGACCCTATAGCCCAAGGTCATGGGCTGAGCAAATACCACTACAGTAGAGTAAGGAAGAGAATACCATCTCTTGCTTCTTGGTCTGTAGAACCTAAACTATTCACCCTTTGTACTTTTCCTGGATGACCTTTGGATTCTATCCTGATCTATATATGTAGTGTACCAGCTGAAGAAAACCAAAATCACACTTGCCTGTTTTTTGCTAATTTCTTTCACGCCTGATAGAGGATCTCCTTTATGTTCTTTCCGAACTGGTTTTATCCCACTGGCTTGTTCATTGTCATGAAATGCCCGGATAGCTTCCAGGACAAGAGTATCAATAGAAAGTACCTGAATAGGAAAGTCTAAAGTACAAAAGACAGTTTTTTATATATCCTTGCCTTCTGAGAATTGGTACTATTGCATCTGTATTCTGCTTTAACAGTCTAACCCTGCTCTCTCGAGAGTTTCCCTTGGATTAGGCTATTTTTTTTTGTTGTAATAAAATTTACATTACATGGAATAAAATCACTTTGGCTAGTTGAAAGGGTACAACTCAGCGTCACTGTAAAATCCACTAAGCTGGGTGATCATCATGATTAATTACCTTATTCCAATTATTTATCATCTCACCTCAAAAGGAAATCCCCACCTATTATGCCGACATACCTGTTCCCCAATCCGTGGTCCCAGTAAACAGGAATCATTTTCTATCTGCATGGATTTGTCTATTTTGAGACACCTCACATAAGTTAAATTTATGTTACCTTCTGCCTCTGGCTTTTATTACTTAGCATAATGCTGGCAAGAGTGAACATTTTGAAGCATGTACCAGTACCTCATTCTTATATATGGAAAATCAGCCATTTGATTTTACTACTATGAAATTTTGATGAGAGCTATTCTCTAAATAGAATCTCTGGTATGACTCTTATAGACATAGACAGTTGTAGCTACAGTCAATATAAATAGAATCTAATAAGGAAAAGAAAAAGGAAGGAAACACCTTCTTGTAGAGCCTTTAGAACAGTAGTTTTTCCACTGAGGGTTTTCCCCAGCAAGCATCCCTTCACAGCATATGAAGGTAATTCAGTTTCTGCGGCAGCATTTTGAGAGGGGATAGATTTTTCAATTAATCTCTGAAGCACATGTCCCAATATGTAATTGTTGGAGGGTGGTGAACTGTTAGCCATGTCTTCTGGTAAGGCCCACTCTCCAACCATGTTCTGCAAAAATAACAGTTAAACAAAACAAAATTGTTCTCAAAAAGCAGAATTGAAGCATGGATGGCATTTAAATATTAAAATGGAGGTGGGGGTGGGGGGAGGAGGAGGGGGGAAACTGTGGTTGGGGTGTATTGCATGAGAGAAGACTCTATTTTCAATACCATTTTTAAAAAGTGAATCCAAGTTGAAACAAATAGAACCTACCCAATATTGCAATTAATTATATTGTGGAAAAATATCAATAACAACAATACTACTTTCATATTACAGAATATTAAATGAATTCTCTACAAAAATATTAGAAAACTTTAAAAACATTAGTTTTAGAAGTAGATACTTTGAGTTAACTGAAAAAAATTATCTATTTTGTATTATGGCAGTTAAGTTAGTTTAAAACATCTTTATTGAAACTAAAACAGAAGGTACTTTAATTATATACTAAAATAAGGAATGGAAGTAATTTTAAACTAACTACAAGAAACTAAAATGCAGTAAATTACAGACATAAAAGGGAAATGAAATTAGAAAGCAAACCCATGAGGTAATATTTATTAATAAATCTCTAGAACAAGAGTTATGGAAGCCATCTTGCTAATGTCTTGACAGAAAGCTAAAGAACAACATGTATCTGTGTCACAATGCAATGGAAGAACAGTAGCATCAGGCTTGAAAATTATTAACTACTATGTAAAACAAACCTTGAAATTAAAGTTGTTAGAGAACTCTGTCTATCAAACTCTGTCTAGCATGACAGTAATGGCTTAATTCACACATTTTATTTTCTTAATTGAACAGAAATTTATTGTTGGAACTCTAGAATAATGAGATGGAAAGTTCTCCAATGCATTTGTTAAGGTTATTCCTCACTTTACACACACACACACACACACACACACACACACGCATGCATACACAAATGCACACGCACACACTCTCATGTACACACACACTATATCAAAGATAACTGACAAGAACTTCATTTAAAAAAATTACAGCCAATCTCACTGGAATATGTTTTGTAAAAACCATGCATAGAATATTTAAATAAAACAAACACATTGTTTGTGGTATATCTTATTATTATTTGGAATTAGTATATATAACCTATACTCAAACTCTCTGAGCTTTTAAAATTCAATTCAGTGTTGGTTCAGTGGTGCAGATATGTCAAACTGGGTATCATACCTGAATGTCAAAAAGTCTGAATTTCAAAAGGCAATGTTTTGTAAAACTAAAGATGATCAATTTCATAAGCACTTCGGTTGTTTTACTTGTCTCAACCATTTCAACTAAGTTGTCTCAGTCCAAATCATGCTGCTAAAAAGAACATGAGGAAGCCACTAGGGAAAAGCATGAACCCCTCAGCCTACTGTTCTTATGAAACCCAAATGCAAGCAACAATGTACCTTACAGTTCTTTAGAAAATACAAACCAATTGATATACATCTGAATCGTTTGTCTTGCCCTAATAAGACAGTTCCTATTTTTCCTAAGGAAGAGTAAGTATGTTTATCTTGACAATGAGCGTACAATTTGAATCAAGTTTCCTATTTTATAGATATGTTTAGGAACTATGCATTTTAAAAAATTATTGGCCAGAGTGAATCCCAAATTTGGGTACTGTTTTTCATCTTAGCCTCATGATTGGTGCATTGTTTAATAGTATTCCACAAAGCAATGAACAAGTCACATTTGGGGATTAGAAACAATTCCTTATGCTGCATTATTAAACTTTCACCAATAACACACAAGTGTTCAAAATGACAGATTCTGTCTATACTTGGAGATGTTATCATAAATGCATATTTTCAGATTTTTTTAAATTTTTACACATGTGTGCATGTGCCTCTGTGTATGTCATACATGGTGCTAATGGATGACAGAAGAGGGTATAGGAACTCCTAGAGCTGTAGCTACAGGTGGGTGTGAGCCACCCAACATGGGTGCTGGGAACAGACTGATTTTATCGCCTCTCTAACCCCTTCCTAAACATTTTTAAGTAAGAAAAAAATGTAGTGATCATTATTGTTTTATCCCATTGAGACCATTTTGGCAATACTTCTAAAACTTTAGTATGAATAAACAAACATTTTTCTATGTTCTTGACTTTTCTTTTGTCAATATTTTTAATATGCTGACTCTGATAAGAAAATACTTTCCAGAAAATAAATTGTCAAGTTTGATAAGCACTGTAGGTCATGTTCTTAGTCTAATGCCAGAATTCCTCATGTAACATCATTAGAGATAAAGAAATCCTTGAAGCAACAATGCTTATCCTTGAAGCTAAGTATTCCTAAGGATTTTCTTTAAACTCAAAGAAATAAATCTATAATTATAATTATAATTGTCTCTTTTCACTTCTATATGAATAATATTTTATTCTTAAGAATTATTTTCTTTTAGGACTGGGGATATAGCTCAAAGGCAGAGCATCTGCCTTGCATGTATAAGGTTCTAAGTTCAATTCCAAGCAACATACACATACAAAAAGAATAATTTTATTTTAATTTAATAACTTTGGTTTGCTAGTCCATAATTTTGCTAGTGCATAATAGTCTGCACTGTCCAAATTTAAGTGCTGCACGATTGTGCATATTTTGCATTATAAAGGATTACTTGCTTCTGCTTTCATTAACTGGAACTGTTTATACTTCTAAGCAGAGAAATGATAAAGACTTTATGTAAAGTGGCCAGTCAGGAAACAGCCAAAGAAGAAAACAAGAATAAAGTCTCTTATTACAAGTTGAAGTGATAGATGCCAAGGTTCTGATCATTTTTGAGCTGTGCAGACTTTCAATTTTTTCTAAAGGAAACAGTCTCACATGTGAATTTGATATCTCAGGTTCACATAATGATTCTGCTTTTTGTGTGTTCTGTATTTTTATTAATCATTTACCTTGAGGCACAATTTAATCTTTGTAAGAGATTGTTGTAAAGATTAAATGAAATGATACTGTGTACAAGCCAATATGACCACTGACGACAAACACCGGGGTGGGGTGGGGGTGAGGTGGGGGTGGGGATGGGAGCTGGCAGGCACTGCTGGAGGCATTTAGCAGTAGCACATCTACAAAGACAAATGCCAGTCGGCCTTGCCTTAGTTAGAAAGTATGACCCCTTCACAAAGGGGTCAAGATAAAGCCCTTCTACATCACAGAGTTAGTTACAGATTATGGCCAAACACAATGGAATAGAACATTGCCTGTGAAGAGAACAGAATGTTCTGGCTCAGAAAAGAACTGGTATGACCTATGGAGATAAGCAGAGAGAGACTTGGAAGAGCACATTGAGCGAGATCACATGAAGGACAGCTTCTCCACAAAGACCAAGGAAAAAGGAACAAGGACATAATGAGTGAAAAGGAGATCAGAAAAATGGGGGGGGGGGGGAGGAAATTGTGACTAAAGATGAAAACTTTAACTACAATGACCTAAAGAGCTCAGGAAGAACCAGACTTTCTAGCAGATTTTTATGTTTCCTATTTATGTAGTTATGATTAAAATAATGTCATAAGATATAATTCACACCTTCAGATATTATTACAAATATACACATTGAGCTATTAGTTTCAAGATACTAAAGATACTAATGCTTGCAGTGGGTAAAACTAGGTAAGTATCACTTGATACAAACCTTTGCTTTAACAGGGTGTGGTTGTGCTTTAAAATATTACTTTGAATTAGGTATGCTATCAAACAAGTATGGGAATTGCTTAAGATGTCTTTATTATTTTTGTAATGTCTACATATATGCAATATGTATATTTGAGATGTATATGCAAGACTCAAGAGCTATCTCTCCTTGACAATTCATGTCTACTCAAAAACAGAGATCATGAAACTATAACAGTAAATAGTCGCTTCTCTTAGTGAAAAGATATAACTAGTTCACTAGTATAGTTTTTAGTAATTGACCTACAATAAGCTTTCTGGAACCTGATTCTGAATCTCTGAGCACATAGCATGTACATACTATTCTTATCATCTTCACACAATATGTGGACCTACCACTCAGTTATGAATCCTGGATTCAAAGTGCTCATGTGCCTCTGTATTTTGTTGCAGAAACTTAAAATGTTTTACCCAGAATTCTCTTTCTAATCATTTTCAGTCAGTCATATCATTTAGACTTCCTGTGGGATGATGTTTTTGAATCTTTGGACTTTTAATAGTCATTGTGAGCAATTGCAAACAGCTTTACTTTATGGGCTGAGGTTTGTGTACTTCAAGAGCAAGACATAGACCTTCTATTTCGTATAGATTCCCTCCTTGACTATATTGTGGTCACAGTTACTGGCTGCTACTGCTCTTGAGGTTGCATGCTTTCTAAACAGATCATTTACTTTCTTTTACAATAATAGCCACTGATAAAATGAAGTTGTGAATATGTGTGTGTGTGATATTATTTCTTGAAACTCCTTAAAAATTAAAACTGAGAAGGCTGCTCTTCATTCACCATTTTTAATGGCAATGTAGTTTATAAAGAGTTGGATAAACAGAATGTAGGCCTTGGGAGATGCTCATTATGAGTCCCTAAAAATCTTGATTTGACAGCAATGCAACATTTCATAAAACCACAACATTGGGTTATATCGATATACTTATTAGTGGTAGTCCAATGTGGCTTCTGTGGAATGATATAGTGATTAGTGGTATTCCAATGTGGCTTCTGTGGAATGATAGTCATAGTCTAAAGGTCCAGAGGATCTGGTTTTTGTTTTCACAGATGACTAAGACTTACGAGTGCTTCCATGGCCTGGGGTGACCCAGGTAGACCAAGTCTGGAATACTCGTGTCAATTTATAATTCAATTACAGATGAAAAGATAAAAGACATGGAAAAATCCCTTCCCTTTAAGATAGAAAAGGGTTTTTCCAGTGGAGACAACATATGTCCTGTCTTCTACATATGCTGGTTTTCTTAGGTATTCTTGAAATGTAATGATTTAGAACTATTTGAAAACATTCTATAATTCTTTCTGGAACCTGATTCTGAATAATAGACATATTATCTTGCTACAGTGGCAAAGGCATAGGACAAAATATTCCAATAGACTTAATTCAAGAAACCATCTATTGTAATTTCATAAAATTAGTATATTCTCCATTCAGAGCCAATTCATGGCAACTCCTCCATAGGAAAACAGTTAAGCTGCCTTCATTTTGCAGTTACTTTGGATGACTCTTATAAACCAATCTGAAGGAAATGAAGAATATCTGAGTCTGTGTCCCCTAAAATTCAGCCAGTGCTTGGACTAATAGTCTAAGGGGTAACTAGACATCCAGTAATCCTCAAATTTCAGGTGACTTTGTTTTTATGTTAAACATGATGATTTTTTAGGTTAGATCTTTCATATTTCATGATGGATAGCACAGTAGTAAGTTCAAGGCATGAACAAAGATGGAAAGAATGGTAGAAATCATTCATCCATGAATTCAGAAATCATGCTCTAGGAAGGCCAGTGTAGAGCAATTAATTAAAACACTTATAGTGAAAAATTATGATTTGGACAACAGATAAGAATTCAGAGGGATCTGGGAACAACAGTGAAGCTGCAATCCCAGTATTTGGGAGGCTGAGGCAAGATGACTTCCAGCTTGTGCTCAACCTGCGATATATAATAACAATTTCCTAAAAACCAACCAAACAAACAAAACACAAACAAAAGAGAAAGAAAAGCACTCTCAGGAAGCTATATTTCCAAGGCAGTGATGGACTTTGAACCTTTGCCCTCACATCTTGCCAAGGGGTTCTTTTTCTGAACCCCATCAAGAACTCCTGGGGTTGTCCAGCTTCTTTTGGAATTGTTACACATCTTTCAAGACTGTGGCTTTCAAAACATTATGATTAGAACCCTTCTTTTTTCTTTTTTAATTTATTTTTCTATTATCAGCTTGATACAGTATAAATTCTTATCCTCATAGTGAAATGTTTCATTGAGGCTTGCCCAGTAATTGAGTAAAACCAAAACTTATTATAAGCCACAGTCATCCTAGGGTCCCCCCTGCTATATAGCCTCCCTGGTTCTGTGGGTTGCAGTCTGATTG
The DNA here is from genome assembly GCA_902168425.1 of Peromyscus attwateri. Lineage (NCBI taxonomy): Eukaryota > Metazoa > Chordata > Mammalia > Rodentia > Cricetidae > Peromyscus > Peromyscus attwateri. Next base: position 6,824 of record CABHPP010130682.1, on the reverse strand, counting down.
TTCTTTGCTTTGTATCTAGAATCTACTTATGAGTGAGTACATACCATGTTTGTCCTTCTGGGTTTGGGTTACCTCACTCAGGATGATATTTTCTAGTTCCATTCATTTGCCTGCAAATTTCATGCTGTCATTGTTTTTCTCTGCTGAGTAGTATTCCACTGTGTATATGTACCACATTTTCTTAATCCATTCTTCTGTTGATGGGCATTTAAAGAAATGCTCAACATCCTTGGTCATCAGAGAAATGCAAATCAAAATGACTCTGAGATACCACCTTACACCTGTCAGAATGGCTATGATCAAAAACACTAATGACAGTCAATGTTGGAGAGGATGCAGAGCAAAGGGAACACTCCTCCACTGTTGGTGGGAATGCAAACTTGTACAACCACTGTGGAAATCAGTATGGCAGTTTCTCAGAAAATTGGGAACTGATCTACCTCAAGACCCAGCCATACCACTCTTGGGCATATACCCAAGGGATGCTCAGTCATACCACAAAGATACATGCTCAACTATGTTCATAGCAGCACTATTTGTAATAGCCAGAACCTGGAAACAACCTAGATGCCTGTCAACTGAAGAATAGAACCCTTCTTAAAAGGGCATTCTACATTGGTATATATAAGGCAGAGAAACAATACTCTATAGTTAATGAGATATTTATACTTACTACATGTGATATACATTATTTCCTACAGTACTGTATTGCATTTTATTGTATTTATCTTGTTTTGTTCTGTTTCTACATATTTGGACAATAAATAATGATTATGACCCATGTATTAATAATTTTATTCATAAAGAATAAACATCTAAATAATATCAAATGCAATAAAAATTCAAGTGTTTTGGAAAATAGAGCAATAAAGTATAGACTGACTCTGAATATTGACTGATTGAGAATCAATCAATTAGTGATATAGTTTATATGTGAACTGAAATAAACGAGTTACCTCATAGACATTAAACTTTAGTAATTTGATTATGTACAAAGATGGTTCAAATCTTTAAATAAGATGGACAGATATAATGGAACACCCAAACTGTGAACAAGAGAACTCAGAAAGCATCATTCTCATAAACAGAAGCTAGCAAGTATCTCAATAACATGCACGAAATTAGTTGATGTAGGAACAACCTCTAAAAGGAAAAGACTACCAAAAAAAACTTCTAGAAATGATAAACAAATTCAGCAATGTGGTAGATTACAAAATCAGCTTGAACAAATCAAAAGCTTTTCTGTACACCAACAATAAATATGGAGAGAAGGAGATCATGGACACTCTTCCATTCACTATAGCCTAAAAGAAAATAAAATAGCTAGGAAGAAACCTAACCCAGCAGCTGAAGGACCTCTACTCATGCATCAGTAGAATTAACATTGTGAAAATAACCATTCTACCAACCCTAATTACTAACAGAAATACAAAATCTATCCTAAAATTCATATGCAACCAGAAAGACCCTGGATAGTGAAAACAATCTTGGGCATAAAGAACAAGGCTGGAAGGATTGCAATTACAGATCTTAAATTATATTACAGAGTCATAGCAATAAAAACAATATGGTATTGACACAAAACGAGACATGTAGACCAATGGACTAAAATAAAAAACTCACACATGAACACATGGGACTTTAGTCATTTAACATTTGACAAAGATATCAAAAACATATGCTGGAAAAAGGAAAGCATCTTCAACAAATGCTTTGGTAAAACTAGATGTCCACATGCAGAACAAAATTTGACTCATCTCTATTGCATTTCACAAAAACAAACTCCAAATGGATCAAAGACCTAAACCTGAAACTTGAAACACTAAAATTGCTAGAAGAAGACATAGGTAGTTCCCTACCGGATACATGTATCAGAAAGGACTTCCTGAATAGGACTCAGTTTGCTAAGAATTAAGGCCAAGTGGGACTACATGAAACTTAGCAGTTTACCCATAGCTAAAGAAAAGAAAATCAACTTGGGGAGGAGGGAGCCCAGAGAGTGGGAGAGAATGTTTCTTAGCTATACACTGGGCAGAGGATTAATATTCAGAATATACAAAGAACTAAACCAAACTAAAATAAAGTAAATGGCCCTTTCAAAAAATGGGCCTGGAACCTGAATATAGAGTGCTCAAAAGAAGAATAAAAGGGGGAGGCTTCCATTAGTTACTAGATGTAGGTTCTATGATGACAGTTAGGGTAGTCACTAATCTATAGTGATTATCCTATATCCTTATAGGGGAAGGTGAGTTCAGGCACCCTCTCCATTATTGCTAGGAGTCTTGGCAGATGTAGGTGATCCACAACCAAGCACTGGGCTGAGCTCCTAGACTTCAGTTGAAGGGATCACAGGAGCAAGTGAGGTCAAGATCATGATGGGAAAAATCACAGAGACAGCTGACCCATGCTAGTGGGAGCTCATGGACTCTGGCCTGTCAGATGGGGAACATGTATGGAACCAAATTAGGCCCTCTGAATGTGGGTGACAGTTATGTGGCTAGATCTGTTTGGAGAGCCCCTGGCAGTGGGACCAGGACTTATCCCAGGTGCATGAAATAGCTTTTTGGAACACATTCCTATGATGGGATGCTTTGCTCAGCCTTGACACAGGGGAGGAGCTTGGTCCTGCCTCCACTTAGTAGGGTAAACTTTCCGAGGGAGGCCTTAGCCTCTCTCAGGAGTGGATGGGGGCAAGTGGGGAATGGAAGAAGGGGAGGGAGGGGGAACTCGGATTGGTATGTAAAATAAAAAAAACTTTAAAATAAACAAACAAATAAATAAAAATAAATGGAGGAGGCTGAGAAATATCTCAAAAAGTGTTCATCATCCCTAGCAATTAGGGAAATGCAGTAGGACTAGCAAAGATCAAGGGAACAACTAACAACAAATGCTGGAGGGGATGGAGTAGGGCTTATTTACTGTGGGTGGGACTGCAGACTGATGCAGTCACTATGCAAGTTGGTGTAGATAATTCTCAAGAAGCTAAAATAAGTCTAGTATTTGATCTAGCTGAACCACTCCTCAGTATAGGCCCAAAGGACTCAGCATCCCAGTCCACAGATATTTGCTCAGCCATGTCCATTGCTGCTGTATCCACAATAGCCGGGGAATAAAAATAACCTAAAAGCCATACAACTGACAAATAGATAATGAAAATGTGGTGATATACAATATGGAATACTATTCAGCTGTAAAGAAATCATGAACTTTGTAGGTATGTATGGATGTAACTAGAAGAGATCATATTATGTGATTTAGTGAGGTCACTCAGACCTGGAAAGACAAGCGTCATGTGTTCTCTCTTATAGCAGGTACCTAGTTTCCAATCTTTAGATGTGAGCACATAGCCTTTAGTGACTACAGAAAACAGGAAAGCAAAGCGGGACCATTGCCAGGATGGTAGAGTTAGGGAGCAACAGAGAGGGGGTTAGCAGGGTGCAAGTGACCTGATCAGGGAAATGGGAAAAGGGGGGCTCCGTAGGGAGGTGGAGGGAGGTAAATACAGAAAAAGATGGGAAGAGGGTAAAGCAGAAAAGCAGAATACAAGTAATCTACTAGGGGAAATGGAGAAGGGCTCTTGAGGAAGAAAATACAGGAAAAGGAAGGAAGTAGATAAAATAACATTAAGGACATCTGAAAATTTTTAGCACTTGTGTCTCCTAGTAAGGTCAGAAGATATACCCATAGAGTCTCACCAACATGGTTGTCCAAATGTGAGCTGAACAAGGATGACACCAATGAACATGCCAGACTGGATGGAGAAAAGCCCATGAGGCCTCAATTCTACACAAAGAACTATAGGCAACTGAGGAAATGGGAGGGGTGGCCCTTCCCAGGGAAGAACACACCAATTGGTTGTTTGGTACCAAATGGTCAGCTCCCAAAGCATACATACAGCATTATATGGACTTTAAAAGTTATATTTAGGAATATATATATGTATTTACATACACATTTGTGCTTGTCATAATGGTGTGTGTGTGTGTGTGTGTGTGTGTGTGTGTGTGTGAGAGAGAGAGAGAGAGAGAGAGAGAGAGAGAGAGAGAGAGAGAGAAGAGAGTAAATTAATTTGAAATGGGTGGGGAGAGGTATGGATACAGGAGGGTTTTGAGGGGAGAAAAGGAAGGGAGAAATGTTGTAATTAAATTATAATCCCTGGTGCCTGGCTGTGGATCTCTGCATCTGCTTCCATCAGTTACTGGAGAAAGGCTCTATGATGACAGTTAGGGTATTAACCGATCTGATCACTGGGGTAAGCCAGTTCAATTCAGGCACCCTCTCTACAAGCTCCAACAGTCCAGTCAAAGAGAAGAGGGATGCTATGAGCAAGGGCATCAAGATCATGGCAGGGAAACCTGCAGAGATAACCAAACCAAACTAGTGGGAACTCATGAAATTTGGATCAGCAGCTGTGGAGCCTACATGGGACTTGGCTAGGCCTTCTGCATAGCAAGACAGTTGTGTAGCTTGATATGCTTAAGGGGCCCTCTGGCAGTAGGAGCAGAATCCATCCCTGGTGCATGAGCAGGCTTTTTGGAGCCCACTACCTATGAAGGGACACCTCACACAGCCTTGAGGCAGGGGGAGGGGCTTAGACTTGCCCCTACTAAATGTACCTCTCCATGGGAGGCCTTACCTTCTTGTAGGAGGGAATGGAGGGTGGATTGAGAGGGGGAGGCTGGAGGGGCAGGAGGAAGAGGGGGATCTTTGATTGGTATGTAAAATGAATAAAAATTTTTTCTTAATAAAAGAATAAATAAAAAAGAAAAAAAGAAAAAAGAAAAAAAAATAAATTATAATCCCAAAAGTTTTTAAAGGAAAAAGAAGTTTGCACTTTTAAGTGCATTGATGCTCCCTAAAGACGTGCATGCAAACATGGTACAAAAGGAGCCAAACAAAAGGAGGTATTAAGTGGTTTAAATGCAGTTCAAAGCTGTTACCACAGAACGCCGCCAATGACTGGCTCCAAAGACAGACAAGGAATCCCCTGGGAATAGGGTTATTACTTGTACTGTTGGTTGTTTAGTAGCACTAAAAGATTGTAAATGAATGTAAAACGTTCATCATGACTGATTTGAAAGTCTGTGTCTCCTCTAAAGTCCATGTTGGAATTTAATTACACAACATTATTAAGAAGGTGGGCTATTCTAGGAGGTAAACAGATGATGGCGGTGTTCACACTCTGAGGTGCAGGATTAGAGCTTTATTAAGGCAAATAAGGAGCTGACCATATGAGGTCAGGGTGAGTACAGTACTATCAGTGGTATGTTGGAAGTAGATACTGAGCACTTACCAGACACCAAATCTGCCTGCAATTTGATCTTGGAATTTCCCATTTCCTGAATGATATTAATAAAATTTTGCTTTTTGTAAATAATTTTTTTAAAAAAGAAATAGAACATGGCTTTAAGAAATCATCTCCATTAAGCTAAAGAATTGCTTTCAAATGGCAGCAAAAAGCATTTCTTTTAAAATGAAATAAATGAGAAGTAATTTATAAATGTGTGATGTCTTAAACAACAACAGGTACAAGGAGAAAAAGATAAAGCCACTTTTGAGTATAATAGTAAATAAGAAGATTTCAGTTTTTATCTTATTTTCCTCAGAAAGGTGATGGATAAAAGGTTTTAATTTTTAACGAAGGAGCATCCTCAAATAAGACAAACAGTTAACATCACTCGAGGAAAAGGAAATCCAATATTACCTGTACTTGCATTAGCAGAAACTGAGATTGTAAACATTTTCCCATGAGGGAGTCCATACTCAGGAACTGCCCTGCCACAGTTGGACAGCAGAGGCAACCAAACATCATTCATCAGAAACTAAAGTGAGTACACTAAAAATGTCGGAGAAGATGACATAAGAGGACTCGGGACTGAGTGAAATGAATGATAAACGGTGCCGGTTACCTTGCGAAAAGGTCATGAGCCACGGGCACGCTACCTGGTAACAGAGAGCTTCATTAGGAGGAAGAGAGGGTGGGGGAAGAACCAGGCCTGGGAAAGAGCATGTGTGGAGGTCAGAGAGATAGATAGTGGGGGGGAAGGGGGAGAGCAGAGCAGAGAGAGGGTGGGGTCTGAGTCACAGCTCTTTAAGGCACAGATTGTGTGACCACGCCGCACATACGAGATCACCAGTGCACACTGATGATGTAAGACACAAGACCCTTTGCTTAACTCCTGAACTGCGCATGTGCGGTCATGCAACTGGAGTAAGGGCAGAATTCTAACACTGAGGTCATTAGAAGGAGGGAAAGTATAAGCACCAGGGCTAAGCCAAGGGTCCTGGAGTGGGTAAGAACCACTTGTTAACTAGGTAAGATCTTCTCTGTGGAAGAAGTTGTGTGTGACCAGGTTGATTTCATACTCCTAATGGAATTTCCCTCAGGCCTACACTAAAGAGTGTATCAGATGACTGACAGGCATGCAAATCAGTCACAGGCGTTTCAGATATCTAGAGCAATTGCCTACCATGCTCTCAAGCCTTTAGAACCTCTTCTATGTCACCTTCATTTTCATTTTCTAATCTAGTTTTAACCCAGCTTGCTTTGACCACTGGCCAACTGCAAAGGACTTGGCTCCATCCCACCTCTGCTTCTTCCTCTTTCTGGCCTCTTCAGAGAAACAATCTTGACCATCTTGGTTCTAGGTGTGAAATCTCAACAAATCTTCACCCCTGATCTCTTGGCTGACCTTCCGGCAGTGTGGCCTGGTTTACAGAAGGCATTAAATATAATGGAATCACACCTCTTGCTGCTGGAACTTGAAAATTCTAGAGCCAATACTCTAGGTCTTACATTTGGGAAAATTGGCTGGGGGGGGGGG
>CABHPP010130681.1:0-43612 GCA_902168425.1 Peromyscus attwateri | reverse complement strand
ATGCTTTGAATTCCAACACTAGTTAACCATAAAGGTCTAGGGGTCTGTACATACAGACAGGAAGTGACAGAACTGGGCAGAAAGAGGAAGTGATGTAGCAGGGTGGAGAGAGGAAGTGAAATGCAGGACAGAAAAGCATATAGGTGTGGGTATACAGGAATTAGGTCTCTTTGCTGGAGGATCTCCAAGTGGTAAGAACATGGCTGGCTTCTTTCTCTGATCCTCAGATAAACTTTATTAGGGTGCATGATATTTTGGAGGACACAACACATCACCACAGTATTTTGCAAATTTATCTTCTGGATGTGCTATAAAACATTTATGTTTCCTTTTTCAACTCTATATGTCAATTTAAGTTTTCACAATTAAACATGACTTAGTTGACAAAATATCAATAGGTTCAATGTGTTTGAGATTAAATAGTGAGAACTGATTTATTCAAAGTATATGTGTCTCTAAATGAAGAGAATTCTACTTCCACAGATGGGACTATACAGGATACTTGTGTGTGAAATATATTCCTAAAAAAATAACCAATTTGAATATCCTCCTGAACAAATGAGATATATATTATGGTTTGAATGAAGAAATATAATAGGATGATCATTATAATAAAAATGAAGGTAGCCTAGGAAGTTCTCCTTTTGGGGGCTGCAGGTTTTTCTTAAGATTTTCATCTATAGCCATTATATAGGCATACATAACAATTTTACACAATCTGAATAGTGTCAACAAAACTTTTATGCTATCTCCAAGAATTTTGTGAATGACACATCAAGGCATGGATTCATAGAGTCATCCACTCTGAGACCTAATTGAGCTAATCAAAGAAGCAGCCATGTTCCCTCCCACACTGGATGTACCCAGGGTCCTCTTTATATCTCAGCTGAGAAATTTTATTGACAGAAGTTTCATTTCTCATATATGACAGTCCCATTATCTCAGTAGCACTTACCTGCAGACTAGTCTAGCTCCTAGAGTCCTCCCCATGTCACAGCTCTTTCCCTTATTTCACTTATAGATACTTTCACCTGGCACACTGACAAAGAAGGGGATGTGTCTACACTTCATTAGAGCCTCTCTATTTGAAGGGCTTCTTTGTTACAATCCCTCCTATCACAATCACTCTTTCTATTAAGTCTAAAAATTCATCACGATCCTTAATTACATAAGCAAAGTTACTTATGTAATAAAACATCTCAATCAATAGTTCCCTTGAATATAGATTTTAAAAAGTATGTGAAATTTGCGATTACACAGGAGAATTTTTTTTAAATGGCATCTGTCTTGCTCCCACCTATGGATAAAGTTTTGAACTTTTCATTTCATATTTCACACAACACCTACTTGTTGCAAGTATATCCAAGCATTCCTGGATTTGAAGATGAAATCCACCCCAATGAAGCTATAGACACACAGCTCTGTAGATCTAAAGACACTAAGACTGCAAGCCTCACCTGCTCCCTTATTAGTTACTTTTATCATTGTGACAGAATACCTAAAAGAAATAACTTAGGGAGTAGGTTTTATTGTAGCAGATCTTTCTTGTTTGACTTTCTTTTGAGCCCCCAAATAATGACATGGAGACATATTAATTATGAAAGCTTGGTCTTAGCCTAGACTAGACTTGTCCCAAACTAGCTCTTATAACTTAAATTAATCCATTTATATTAATCTATGTTCTGCCACATGCCTTGTTACCTATCCTCCATTCTGTATGTCAGAATTTCTCAGTATCAGCATATCCTGTTGCCTCGGAGCCTAACACTGAGTTCCTCTCTCAGCCTGAAAGTCCCACTTAACCTTTCCTGCTTAGCTATTGGCCATTCAGCTCTTGATTAGACCAATCAGAATACAAGAGCAACACATTTTCATACAGTGTGATTAAGTACCTATAAGCAAGTGATACTGTCTGTGAGTTCAGGGTGTACAACTCACCAAGGCAAGGAAGGCTTGGTGGAGAATTTTGTTTGTAGCTCTGGCAATAGGAATGAAAGGTGATGTGGTGGATTACATTGGCTTGCAATCAAAGTCATCAGTAACTTGGATAAGTCATTGCTCATCCACCAGTGACTTCCTTCAGCATGATTCCAACTCATTAAAAATCTAGACCTTTCCCAAGCATCATGACCAGCTGGAGACCAAGTGTTCAAACAAATGATTATGTTTGACATGTTCTAGATTTAAAGCTCCATAGCTACAGACTCCTTTTGTGAGTATCTGAGTATTTTCTTGGATTAAATATTTTAACATTAGATAGTAGAACTTAAATACAATTTTATAATGGATAAGAAAAATTCTTTCAGTAATTTTAGAACCTAATAACCACAAGGAGACTTAGAAAGATAATTATAAGGTGGCAACTGATGTTATTCTTCAGGTCAGCAAAATATAATAAAGATTCCCATTTTATTTTAGTAGAGATGTGATAGATAAACTGATTGTAATTTTTACTTATCCTTAGTGGAATATTATGTAAACTATGCCTAGACTAATAAATACTAGTTTTTCTGACTTTTTGCTAGAGCACTGTATTTTCAAGAGTAAATTGAAGAGTGAATTTCTTATGCTATCAATTCTGTACTGTAAAAATTTAAACACTTTGGCACAGTTATTCCGTGCATTGGATAACATATCATCATGCTTTATACCAGAGTCTAGCTGCTTTATCCTTTCAGTGATTCATAAATGGTTCCATAACATTTCCATGCAGCCACCCTACACACATTTTCCTGGTTCCACCTTTTAACATGTTATAAGAGTGAGTGTAAAAGTAACCCTCTGGACATTACATATAAAATAAATCTGAGAAGAATGTGAAAGATACAGAGAAGGGGACTTAGAAATGTGAGTCCCAGGATCACAAGGGAAGATAGTTTTTTTCTGGACTTTCTGTTGTTTCATTTGTTCCTCACCAGATGTTAGAAAAGTTGTCAGCCAGGAACTGCTAACTGACATAAAGGGAGACAAAATCTTCAAAGTCTTCCTGTGAGGGTTTTTTTTTCTCTTTACAGCAAGCATGGAGACCTGCTAAGAAAAAAAAAAAAAAAAAAACTCAGACGATTACCGGCCCACACTGAAGAACACCATGGGATGGGGAAAATCAAAACATTAGCAATTAAGGAAATTGATGGGTTAAAAAAAAAAACCTACTGTAAATTATCATTATAGAAATAAAGGGATGAAAGTGGTAATTCTGGAACATTAAGGAGCAATAGCTAAGAACAGAAAGAATATATGTGAGTGAAAACATGGTTTTTAAATTTTTGAACATCTAAATTATTTTTCACAGTCGGGTATTGTTAATGCAGTTCTTACAAGAAATAATTAGGATAGGGTAGTTTTATCAGAAACTAGAATAGATAAAGCAATAATGCGTTTCTGTACATTATGAACAGTACTAGACACTGGGTAGATTTAAAGAAAATGTATTTATTTTGCCTATTAATTTTGGAATTTGAAATACAAGCAGCCACATCTGGTCAGATGGCCTTCTTGAGAACAGATTCCTGAAATGGTACAAGACATCACATCATGAAAGACAGGGGACTTACTTTTATGTGTTTTCTCCCACCTCCTTTTTTTTTTTTTTCTCTCTTGCTCTTTCCTCATATAAAGCCTTCGGGATTAATTTATTAGTGCTCTGGTTTGATGACTTTACTTAACCTTACTTACCTGTCAATGGCTTCATATTATTATTATAAAATAATTTCAGTTTATCATGTTTCACATGCATATTGTGCATATAATCAATGATATGTATATGGTTAAGCAAAAATAATTAAATTGTAGACAAGAGGACTCTGAAAAACTGAATAGATAACTAAAAATTGCATTTTAAACATGTCTGAGTAAGCCATTGGGAGAAAAGAAACCGGAATTAAAGAAACAAAGTAAAGGAAAGAAATTGTAAAGTTAAGCTTCATGTGTTAATGATTACATAAATTCAAATGATTTAAAAAAACACTTTTTAAAAACGATCCAAAATACCACACTAATTTCTTCCAAGCAACAAAGTAATAGCAAAGCACTCAAAGGATTAGATCACCATAGGGAAATTACTGCCTTTGGCAGAAATATGTTTTATCATGTGTTTTAGCTTTAGTTGTTAGCAAAGAAACACTTCTACACTTGTTAATAATGGATCAAAACCTAAAAGAATAGTATTATTTATGGCCCAGAAAAGCCAAGAAAATAAAATTTTCAGCATTCATCAATAAAATTTATTAAAACTTAATAATTCACTAATTGATTCCTAATGATGGTTTTTGTTCTACATATACAGAGTTGAGTATTTTTGACACAACAAAAATAAATATTTTTCTCTTTCCCTCTCCAGAGTATTTGTGGATGTTTTCAGGTCAATGTTCTCTCTTGGTACATTCCCTTCATCTCTGCTAATCCATGTAAACATGATTCCTGTATTTCATGGTGCAATGAACTCTAATTATCACATTAACACTGACCTTATTCAATTTTATAATTAAAATGCCTACATACTGGAATCGTTCAATATGAGAATCAGGTCATCACTCTAAATGGCTCAATGAATGACATGCAATGCCTATGTATATTTAAATAGTGCTTAAGCTTATTTTTCTAAATGTAAGCACAAAAATACAGCTATTTAACAAGCCATGAGGTAATAAGCAGATTTTCAGCATCAGGAATATTATATCAGATGTAGAAGAAAACCAAGGGCCTGTCGATGGTTTCAATGGTCCCAAAGGGATAATCTCATGACTTGCACAAGTTGTGAAAAATAGAAACCTTTACAATACACAGACAACCCTTGGGAGCAAAGATCAATATTCTTAGTTTTAGACTAACTCATCTATTTTTAAGTAAGATATTTTACTGGCAAACAACAGACTCAGTTATTTTCTTAATGAAAGTACCTAAGATAGAGGATGAATCTATAAAACTTTTCTTAACAGATGGAATCAAAATACTCAGCAAATCCTTATAATCTTTTCAGACAGCTAACTGTCTTTTAACACATGGCACTCTGGACAGCAAGCTAGGAGCATAGTTCATTTATAGTTATCATGAATTTATGAGACAACATGGTAACCAGTACATAATGCCTGTTAAATGAATATCTTTGTCCGTATAAGAACTATGGATCTCACTTAAAAATCACTTATCTGAGTTACAAGAAGAAAATAATGCTATCAACTAACAAGAGACTCTGGAATATGACTCAACATCTTTTTTTATCTTCTGAATAAAGATGAGTGATTCTGTTTTAGAGTGAAAAAGATTCTTGCAGAGCTTGAGCCACATGAAATAAACCTCCTAAAACATTTTTACACTTCTTTTTTCTTAAGTTGTCCTATTAGCATGGAAGTACTTTACATATAATAAGTTGCTGAGTTGATGTCATTAAAGACTAATCTAGAGAAGAAAAAAATCAGTTTCTGTAAGTATCTTTAAGGAAAGATTTTGCTAATATTGGCTGCCCTAAAGAAATTTTATACATGTCAAACAACTATGCTTTGAATCTACTTATTCTAAGAAAAATATCTTCTATATTTTTATTGTTTCATGTCTATAATTCATATGGAACAAAAAGAATCATATAAATAGCATAAAAACACAACACAGACTACAATAATAAAAATACAGCAATAATGAAAAATTTATCTGGCTACAGCTAACAAATTTTTAAGAAGCAGAATTTATATTACTTAACTGTCTAAAATCGCTCTGCTTTATATTAATTTAATGTGTATAAATCAACATTGAAAATTGTACAAGTATTTTTGTTATTTTAATTATATGTGTATATGTGTATGTTTGTGCATGTGAAAGGAGTTGCTCATGGAGACATAGGATACCTTGGAGCTAGAGTCACAGGAGATGGTTAGAGTTTTGGTGTGTGTTCTTTTAACTAAACTTGGGTACTCTTCAGGAACAGTAGATGCTCTTAACCACTGAACTGTTTCTCTAAACCATGAATTTTGATTTAATTTAAAATTGTGTTTACATAATTTTACACCTCCTTTTATCCCATCTAACTCCTCCTCTGTTTTATTAATTCCTTCTCAAATTCATGACCTCTTCTTTAATTATTATTGTTCTACAAGCAAACCACAAACACACCCACACTCTACTGAGTCTATTTAGTGTTGTTCATATATACATATGTTTAGACCTGATAATTTGGATGTGTAACCTGTTAGAGAAATGGAGAAAACGGATTCACCCTCTCTAAGGAACCATTGATTGCTTGTAACTTTTAGTGTTGGAGTGGAACCTTGAGAAATTTTCCTCATTCACAGTGGCATGTCAACTGGCATGGTCAATATGCAGATTATATTTAGGTAACCATATTGTTGACATTTCTTGGGAACATCTTCCCTCTCATCCTAGAATACACTACTTAGCAGCTTGCACCCTGATCTTTCAGTTTTTACAATCTTCTTATCACCTCTTCAGTAATTTTTTCCTGTGTCTTAGATGTAGGAATTATGCTGTAGATGCCAGAAAATGGGGCCAGACACCATGCTGTTGGTTATTCTCTGTATTTTAAGCATATTTGAATCTCTGTAATGGTTTCCATCTGCTGGAGAAGAAGTTTCTCTGATTAGATGTGAGAGCTATACTTACCCATGAGCTTACTTACAGAAACATGGATGATTAAATAGCAACTACCTCACAAGGCAGGCCACCCTAGCTTATGTTAGCCTTATGTACATTCACTGTTGTGACCACCTATGTAACATGAGGATAAAAATGCTGTCCTAATGATACCATGATAACCCTGTAAACAGCATAGGAATCCAGAGAACCTATATAATGGAATGTTAATAGGCGTGTTCTTGTGACTGTCCCACCTAAGACATAAGAACTGCTCTGCTTCAAACAGTGCTACGTAGGTCCAATCCAGAAGACACAATTATACTGTACTGTTGTGAGTTGTTCGATGACACTGTGTGAGGCTGTCTTCATGCCTGCACAATGCATCTTCTCATTGGTTTAATAAAGAGCTAAATGATCAACATATAAGCAGGAGAAGATAGACAGGACTACCGGGCAGAGGTAGGAACTCTGTGAAGAATCTGAGATGTGGGGGGATTCACCAGCAAGATGGGGAGAAGGTTGGTTAGATGTACTTTACTGAGTAGAGGAAATGAGTCATGTGGAAGAATGTAGATTAAACAGGTTAATTTAAATTTTAAGAGCTAGTTGGGAAGAAGCTTAAGCTAAGACAAAGCTTTTATAAATAACAAGAAGCCTCTGTTTCAGTATTTGGGAGGTGGAGGTCCAGAGAAAGTCCAAGTACATTATACTACACCCATTTTTCCACTTCTTATACCCATTCATGTCTTCTGTGATATGCTATGAGGATTGAAAGTGATAATTACACATATGCAGTTATTCTATTTTGTTTCAAATTGAGCATTGGGCCATTAACTATGCCTCAAAATACCATAGACCACACAGATACTTTTTCACCACATTACAACAGTTTTAAGATTCTGAAATATCTGTTGTCTCATTATAAAAATATTTCTTTCTTGGGCAATTGACAGCAATAGTGATACATGGCCAATCAATAAAATCTTTATAACACAGTCTGACAGGAACACTGTATTTATTTAATAAAAAATAACAAGGTCCTCCCCTCTATTGTCTGTGATTTTCTTAAGCATGAATTTTTATCTGACCTCACAGTAACAAATTCAGGTTTCCTCATATCTAACTGGCCCTAAATCCATGGATTCAGTTGGCAAACTGTTTATTATACTCTTATTTTCTTGTCATTATTGCACAAGCAGACACAGCTTATTTGGCATGTTGATGGTATAATATACAGGATAAACAGCCAAGCAGGGGTGCTGGTGATAATTTTCTCCCAATTACTTGCATAGAACTACCTAGAATTTTCAATGGTGTGAGAAACACAAAAGTTGGTGTTACATAATGAGACTTTGTATATAGAGCATCTAGGATCCCTCTTGGTCTGCTCCCACACATTCTGTGCAAGTATGAATTGATCTTGATATTCAGCATCTAAGAAGACATACATCTGTGATTACATCTATGTCTATATCTATTTCTACATTTTTGCCTACATCTATATCTACATCTACATATATACACCAACGCCACTGTATCAGAAAAGTTCCTATTACATGTATCAATTATTCTGTCAAAAGTCTAATGTTACTTATGGAGTCATAGATAAGGACAAGTTTCTGTTTCAACCTCTACAATCCATAATTATTATTCAAACTTCCTGGCTTCATATCTCACCACACTTGGACAACTTGGCATGAGTAAATAATTCTGCAACATTTGAAGATTCTTATTTACCTTTCTGCACATAACTTCTTTTAAAGTCAGTACTCCCAAGTGGAATCTCCAATGGTTGTTTTGAACTTGTAGTCCAGCACTTCTTATATCTCCAGTATATTTGTATGTTTTCCTTTTATTCTTTGTTTGTTTGCTTGTTTGGGGGACACAGTTTTGCTATTTAACCCTGGATGTCCTGGAACTTACTTCATAGACCAGACTTGCCTCTAACTCCCAGAAATCTCCCTAGTACAGAGATTAAATACATGTGTCACAAGAACCACCACTAATATGCTTTCTTGCAGAAGAGAAATACACATAGGATATTCTCAGAGAGCTGGGGTGATAATGTTCACTCCTAAAACTAGATTAATTTCAATTTGCCTGGGCCATTCTGTACACATATTCATCTGATGAGAACTGTGTCCCTGGTACTTTTGAAGTTGAAATTAACTAGGGACCAGTTAATTTCAATATCCAAATATTTTTCACATTAGTATTATTAACAAGTCTATAACTCATCATTGGACCTCCAGTTACTTTATCTGGTACTTTAGTACAGAGAACCTTCCTGCAATTTATGTACTTATTGAACCATTGTTCAGGATTTAAAGATTTTTCCGAGGTTCACAAGCATATAAATGTTTAGTTTACACCCCATCCCACTGGAGGAACTCTAGCTTAACACAAACCTTGCTACATTTAAAGTTGAGTAATGTATACAGTTCCTTTGTTTGTTGTTCCTTCTCCTGATGCCATTTTGATAACTTCAGGATGCTGGTTGAAGTCACTGAGATCTTCTAGATGTTCCCCTCCTTTACTCTCTCAGGCCTCACTATCTGATTCTTCCCAAGAATGCCACATTAAATGTTTTTGTGTAATTTTAGAAAGGACTCTGTAGCACATATCTAATTCACATGAACTTTATTTTGTGTCTTTCTATAGACACAACAAATCACAAAGCAATAGTTTTATCTTATCCTTTTTGATGACCCCACTCTACCTCAGTTTTTCTTGGATTCTGTTGACCACTATATAGAAACTAAGTATTGCAAAATTATTTTCTTGAAGAGGAATGAGAAAAGTTATTTATATTACACAGAGTACCTATAGACTGATAAAAGGGATTCTGTCCAAGTTCAACTAGTTGATCCTGGTTGAGGATATATATCAGGCCATAGGCAAATAAGTCAGACAGCTACATCACTAGAAAATCCAACTTCTAAAATTGCCTATGGAGAAGCAACTGCACCACTGAGAAGTCCCACTGACAACAATTATTTGAATTATGTATGATTATGGAATGATAATGGAGCTCTTAAATTGCTTGTAAAATAACCTGCAGGACAATGTGAAACACATGAGTCTTTCTCTTTCCATGAAAAAAAAAATTAAATCCAATCTTGGGAGACTCTTGCATGGGATATCAAAGTTACTCTTATTCATAATGCTCATGATCATGTCCAATAGATGGGCCAGATGAATCAATAAGTACTGCCCATATTCATAGAAGCAGTGTGGTGCTTTCTGGGGAGCAAAATAACTTACTAACTTTTAATAATAGGCTTAAAATAAGATTGAAACAATTACGAGTGTGCCTAAAATTGCCTCAGGTTTGCTATAGGTAAATTACTCTCACTTCTTCTACTAAATCAAAAATTACGGTAAGAAATAAGATAACTAAGAAGAGACATACCAAGGTTATCATTATAAAGTGTTGACATTTATAAAATATTAATTTCCCATTACCTAAAATGTATGATGTATACCATATAATTATGATTCTCACAAAGCAAATTTTACAATTTAAGAAAATAATCACTTCATTATAAAAGACAATTCAAGCCTCTGAATGTATATATATATATATATATATATATATATATATATATATCCAAATTTATCTTTCCATACCCACATGTCATAAGGATATTACAAAAATATCCAACTTTACACATATATTTTAGGTATTTTGATTGCTATGTCAACATTGGACATCTTTGAATGAAACTAAGATCAAATTGAACTCACGCTTAAATATGCACATGTAAATATAAATGTAAATGGATATGGAATGATATGGATAGAAGGCCTTGAGCTCATTTTAGCAGTTGTATGAACAGTTGCAATTTCAAAACTCTATGCTAAAACGTTCATTAGATAGTCATTGTATATTATGGTCAATTTTGTTTAGTATTAAAAACACTAAAGCTAACAATATATTTAGAATAATAAAATGTTATATTTTCTTGGTTGTTTAAAAATATAATACACTGCAGAGCACCCTAATTAAATTGCTGTAATCTCTAATCCTGTCTGTTTACATGTGTTGAGCTCATGTACAGAATCTGGTTCAATTCATCTTGCAATACTTTTGTATTTCCATTGCAGTAGCCAGTACCACTACAGCAAAAGACTACTATACACTCTTGCAACAAAGTCTGCACTGCAATGCAAAACCAACTAAAACAATACACAACAAAACACATAAACCATCCCTTCAACCTACATGAATATTCCCTGCCACTTAATTACATTGTGCTCCTTTTTATTTTGATAACTTTCTAACTGATTTTGTTTTTTTTTCCCCACGAATGAAATTAGAATGGCATTGGTAGGGATGGAAAAATATACAGTTACCATTGATATTCCTCTTCACTTTGTTTTCTTACTCTCTGGGTGTGCAGAGATGAGCTGAACAGATTTTAGTTCAGAATGGATAACTACTGTGAGCTTATAAAACACTATTTTCTTGATCTTGCTTGTCTTCATTTAGATGAAATGTCTTAAAAGAGATAATATTTGTAGCATAAAAGCAATTATTTATAGTTCAGCAATGAAAAATAAATAAAATTGTGGATAAATGTGAAAGTAAATTTAATATAAGGTAACTAAGACATAGAAAGTTGATACTCTTCATATAAGAATTCTGGGATACATACTTAATTTTAAAAACTGTTCTCAGCACTAGATAACCCATTTATTTTAGGTGATAGGTTTATGCAATTTGAGGAAGGGGGACAGAAAGAGTCATTAGATTTAAAACTTCAATTCAGCCTTCAAAATCCTGCTGACAGACAGTTGGCTATTAGAGGCAGTTCTCCGTAATCACGGCTCTGAGTCAGATGAAAAATTTTGAATATGAAATGACAGTAGAAAATGACATTGATTTCACTGACTTTAAGAACCACTCTCCCATTGTCTGGGTAAAACCTTTAGCTGGTAGTTATTGAATAAGAATGTTTACCTGTGATTTTACACAGGAAAGGGTATCATTTCAAAGCAAAATAAGAATCCATGAATTTGAAAGAATTATTAGTGTTCAAATAGCACATCCTAGGAATGGATCACCAAGCTAGAAAGATTTTTTTCTGCATTTCATTTGAATAAAGGATTTTATTTTACAGTAAGTAGCAAAAAAGTATCATTTTTGGCAAATATAAAAAAATCCCTCAAGATCCTTTCTATAATCTGAATATATTAAAATACACATTCTGGCAGCTGAGTTGCTCATCTGAGAGGGATGGAAAAGATATCAAACTATACTATGAATTACTATCAAATTTGATCTTGTCATAACTATTTCTTATACCTATTGGCAGCCATTTTCAAAGGACTTTTTATGGTATGTTTTTGGAAGCAGTCTCTAGTTAGATGAGAACACATTTTTTAATATTTTTAAAGCAGAAGAGAAAAACAGAAAGGATCTAATCAGAGAGCAGCTGAGAAAATCCAGACATCACCGCACACAGATCATCCACTGACATTAACATTAACACCTTTATAGTCATGGAATTGGTTTGTTAGAGATTTTGGTGGCATAAGCCAGTAAAATTGGTCTTTTCCCCCCTCTCCTCTGGCTTTTGAAATATTTTCTCTTCTGCAGAGTTCTTTGAGCCCTTAAGAAGGATTTTTATGCAGACGTTCCATTTAGGACCAAGTGTTCCAAGGTCTCTCACTCTCTTCAAACTCTCCAGCTTTGGGTCTCTATTTGTTCTCTTCTGCTGCAGGAGGAAACTTCTCTGAGAATGAGTAAGCAAGGCACTGATCTGTGAATGCAGCAGAATATTTTTAAGGGTCACTTTATGGGTGCATTCCTTTAGCACAGTGGTTCTCAACTTGTTGGATGGGACTTCCTTTGAGGTTGCATATCAGATATCCTGTATATCAGACATTTACATTAAGATTCATAACAGTACCAAAATTATAATTATGAGGTAGCAACAAAATAATTTTATTGTTGGAGGGTTCACCATAATACTGTATTAAAGTGTTGCAGCATTAGGAAAGTTGAAAACCACCACCTTAGCAAAAAAAGTAGCATTTGGTTTCCCCCCAGGTAATCTGGCCTCCGTGGTTAGAGGTTCTTCGCTAACTGAGCAGCATCAAATATGGGTTCCATCTCATGATGTGGACTGTAAAACCAACAGGATACTGATTCATTACTCCAACAAGCCTTGTGCCACTATTACATTAGTACATCTTGCAGACAAGGTATCACTTTAGATCAAAGACTTTGTAGCCGGGTTGGTGTTTACCTTTCTCTTCTGGTAGAGTAGAGTACACTGGGGCTCAGTCTCTCTCATTATCTGGCAATTTTACTTAGATCGTCTTCATATATGTATATATTTTAGAAAGCTTCTACTCTACTAGGCTTCTGTGTAACCCCTCAAGTGACCCTTACCTTTAGCAGTCTCTCCTTATATTCCCTTGTTTGTCTCCCTAGATTTTAAGCTTACTGGAGGAGACACTGATGAGAAATATAAAGGTGCTTAGAAAAATGCATTGAAAATTAAGACAAGGTATCACTATGTAGCTCTAGCTGGTCTGGAGCTTGCTATCTAGAGCAGACTGACCTAAAATGTACAGAAATCACCCTCCTTCTGCCTCCCCCAATGCTGGGATTAAAGATAAATGTTACCATGTCTAGCTAATTTCCTAACTGTAAGTATCAAAGAACAGATTAGTAAAAAAATTATGACCCCCCAAAAATTTAGACATATTCAGCCAGTGCTTTCAAGCAAGGGAACGTCTACAAATCTGTCTTCTTATACTATCCACACGTATAATTCTCCAGGTTAACTGAGTAAAGAACACTGTCCTCAAAATATTAAATCATTCAAGAAGAATTTCTTGAGAAATTAAAATTTATACTAATTAAATTTAGAAATTTCCTTGTGCAGTTAACAATGGTTTTGTAAAGAGAAAAAAAATATTCATAGTAACTTAATTCTTAAAATAATATTAAATTAATTGAGCCAACATATTAAAACACATACTGAACATTTATTTTGACAAACAAATATTATTAAGGTCTCTAATTAATTTTAATGTTTTATTTAATTATTACTGTTAAGGAATCTAATAATTTTCACCAAAATTTATTTGTTACCAACATTTGTCATTTTAATAAACCTATGTTAATTTTGTCCTTAAATTGTCTGACTAACTAAGGGAATTCTATCAAGCATTTAAATAACTCACAAATTCTAATTAACTTTAAATGCAGAAAATTCTAATTGTTATTGCAAATGTTGAGTGAAATGATCTTTGGCTTACAACTTAGACTCAAGGACCAACGCAGTTAATGACACATTCTGAAATGGAATCACAATTTTCTAGAACAAATTATATCAAGCACTTCAGTCTAAATATAATAAATATTCAAAACATGTTCATAAATTTAAACACACAAATGAATACAAGGAGCTTATGCATTTGATTAATTCTATTACTATATTTAATTATAAACCATTCTTAATCACAGAGGAGGTAATTAAACAATGAAAAATGATGAGAAACCTCTAGCTAGTCTTTCCTTGATGAGTTAGATATCAGTCAAAGATCTGGACTAAGAAAATGCAAAGTGGGACACAGATTATTTGATGCTCCACTATATCACTAAAATGATATATATTTTTATACAGAAATAATCTCATAATTAATATGTGTAAATTCAGTTTATTTTGACATAGTTGGTAAGTCCAACTTCTTTATAAATAGCCTCCTCTCTATCCTCAGTTAAGCTTTTTAACCACTATTTAATTACTTTTTAATGATTGGTACAAATTACCTGATTCTGAATAATTTCCTTATTCTTGATGTTGGTGCATCTATTAGATTGTTGTTGTGATAGTTAGCATGACCTAAAGCAATCTGAGGAAGACAGGGTTCATTTGGCTTACATGTTCCAATTATACTCCATCATTGAAGGGATCCCAGGCAGAAACTCAAGTACAGTTAGGACCATGAAGGCAGGAACTCATGCAGAGATTATATGGGATCACTACTTACTGTTCTTGTTATACATGCTCACATTCAGCTAACTTTTTTATACTTCTCTGGAACACATGCCTAGGTGGTACTCCACAGAGCAGGCTGAATATTCCCAAAATCAATCATTAGTCAAGAACATGCTGTGGATCTCTGCATCTGCTTCCATCAGTCATTGGAGAAAAGTTCTTTGATGACAGTTAGGTTATTCACCGGTCTGATCTCTGGGGCAAGCCAGTTCAGTTCAGGTACCCTCTCCACTATAGTTAGTAGCCCAGGCTGGGGTCATCCTGGCAACTTTCCTAGCATGGCTTTTCTCTCTATCCCCATGATCTCTCTCTCTATCATGATGTATCTTTCATTACATTCCCACTCCCTCCCTGTTCCAGTTCAACTATCCCTTTCCTTTATGTTATCATCCCCCATTTACTCATGAAGACCTTATCTATTTCCCCTTCCCAGGGTGGTCCATGCATCCATCTTTGGGTCTTCCCTGTTAGTTAGCTTCTCTGGAGTTGAGGGTTGTTGCCTGATTACCCTTTGCTTTATATCTAGTATTCACTTATGAGTGGGTAAATACCATATTTGTCCTTCTGAGTCTAGGTTACCTCACTCAGGATGATTTTTTTTTCTAGTTCCACCCATTTGCCCTCAAATTTCATGATGTCATTGTTTTTTTTTTCTGCTGAATAGTACTCCATTTTGTATATGTACCACATATTCTTAATCCATTCTTCAGTTGAGGGGTATCTTGGTTGTTTCCAAGTTCTGGCTATTACAAATAATGCTGCTATGAACATAGGTGAGCATGTGTCCTTGTGGTATGATTGAGTATTCCTTGGGTATATGCCCAAGAGCGGTATAGTTGGATCTTGAGGTAGATTGATTCCCAATTTTCTGAGAAACCGCCATACTGATTTCCAAAGTGGCTGTACCAGTTTACACTCCCAACAACAGTGGAGGAGTGTTCCCCTTGCTTCATGTCCTCTCCAACATAAGCTGTCTGTGGTGCTTTTGATCATAGCCATTCTGACAGGTGTAAGATGGTATCTCAGAGTCATTTTGATTTGTATCTCCCTGATAATTGAGGATGCTGAGCAATTCTTTAAATGTCTTTCAGCCCTTTGAAATTCTTCCTTTGAGAATTCTCTGTTTAGCTCTATAGCCCATTTTTAATTGAATTATTTGTTATTATGATGTCTAGTTTCTTGAATTCTTTATATATTTTGGAGATCAGCCTTATGTCAGATGTGGGGTTGGTGAAAATCTTTTCCCATTTTGTAGGCTGTCTTTTTGTCTTATTTACTGTGTCCTTTGCCTTATAGAAGCTTCTCAGTTTCAGGAGGTCCCATTTATTAATTGTTTCTCTCAGTGTATGTGCTACTGGTGCTATATTTAGGAAGTGGTCTCCTGTGCCAATATATTCAAGACTATTTCCTACTTTCTCATCTATCAGGTTCAATGTAACTAGTTTTATATTGAGGTCTTTGATCCACTTGGACTTGAATTTTGTGCATCGTGATAGATATGAACCTATTTGCAGTCTTCTACATATTGACATCCAGTTATGCCAGCACCATTTGTTAAAGATGTTTCCTTTTTTCCATTGTACAATTTTGGCTTCTTTGTCAAAAATCAGGTGTTCATAAGAGTGTGGATTAATGTCATGTTCTTCAATTCAATTCCATTGGTCCACATGTCAGTTTTTATGCCAATACCAAGCTATTTTTATGACTATAGCTCTATAGTAGAGCTTGATGTCAGGGATGGTGATGCCTCTAGCAGGAAGCAGGTGCAGAGATCCACAGCCAAACACCAGGTGGAGCTCCAGGAGTCCAATCAAAGAGAGAGAAGAGGGAGTCTATGAGTAAGTGCATCAGCATCATGATGGGGAAAAAATGCAGGAATGACCAAACCAAAATAGAGGGAACCCATGAAAGTTGGACCGACAGCTGTGGAGCCTACATGGAACTGGACTAGGCCCTTTGAATGGTAAAACAATTGTGTAGTTTGATCTGCTTGGGAGACCCCAGAAGTAGGATCAGAGTCCATCCCCAGTGCATGAGTGGGCTTTGTGGAACCCACTACCTATGATGGGATACCTCGTGCAGCCTTGAGGCAGGGGGAAGGAATTGGACTTGCCTCTATTGAATATGCCTCCACATGGGAGGCCTTTGCCTTCTTGGGGGTGGGAGTGTGGGGTGAGTTGGGAGGGGAGGCTGAGGGGGTGGGAGGAGGGAAGAGGGGGATCTTCGATTGGTGTGTAAAATGAATGAAAAAAATTCTTAAAAAAAAAAAAAAAGAACATGCACCCAAAGACTTGCATTACAGGCCAATCTGATAAAAGCATTTTAGCTATTGAAATTTCCGCTTCCCTGATGAAGCTAGTTTATGTCAAGTTGACAAAAACCTGACTAACACAATGGGCTAAAATGTGTAATTATTCAAGTGAATCACAGTTAGATTTTTGTACAGCTCATTGTGTACTAGCTCTTGGTGTTAAAACTGGCCTGGATTCTGCTCTGGGTTCTAGGGTTATATAAATGATAGTCTCATTTAAAAACCAAGTCATCCTCTGTTTCCCATTGTATAAGTTCAAAGAGAAAAATACATACACTTTATATTTTTGAAATATGGTTAAAAAAAATCTCTGAAGAAAAGTAGAAGAAGGGGGATAAAAGTACCAGAATGACAAATGAGAATGAAGAGATATTTCCCCCAAAAAGTTTAGGGTGGCCAAAGATGTCAAAAATTTTGAGATATGAGTCAGGTTAAAATTAGCTGAGGAAGACATTCACCATCACACAGATGTAAACACACAGTCGAAATGTAAAAATCCAAACAGGAAAAAGGAATTATATCTTGGGTAGTAAAAGAACTTCAAAAACATGTAAGTAATTCAAAGAATACAGTAACAATGGTGGGATTATAAGGAATAATTTATAAGTAAGATGACTAGAATATTCTTAGAAATATTATATTACATTTTAAGCAATGTATTTATTTACATGAAATAAATCCCAATATAATTCAGAAGATGTTTGCCTCAAATATCAATAGTTTGATACATATTAACGTTCAAGGAACTTAGTCTAAGTAGTACATAAAGAAAATGCATAACTTTATACATTATAAAATGTTCAAGTTTTTAGTGCCTACTGCAAGTGAAAAATGAGTAAACCCAATAACTTATGCACTTGTATAATTAAATATAAAAAGTTGATTTGATAAAAGTGAAAAATAGCAAATTAAAAAAATAATATTAGAATAAAAATATTAAGTAGAACAAAATCAAATATTTTTAAAGTATTTAAACTATGTTTATAGATATATTTTATGTATATGTATAATATATATTTATTATGTATATTATACATAATGTACATATATGCTATGTATTTATTTTAACTATATATATGTACACACACACATATATATATATATATACAGTTAAAATAAATACATATATATGAGATATATATGAGTATATAATGTGGTGATATTTTGTTTGTACTCTAACAAATAAAGCTTGCCTGGAGATCAGAGCATGGGGCTAGTCACTAGAGGCTAAGCAGTGGTGGTATACATCTCTAATTCTAGCTCTTGGGAGGAGGAATCAGGAAGTGATATGGTTGAAAGGAGAGAGGAAATGAAAATGTTGGGTGGAGACAGGAGCTTGGCCCCCTTTCAGTCTGAGGATTTGGTAGAGGTAAGAAGTGGCTTTGGCTTGTCCCTTTATCTCTCTAATCTTTTAGCATTTACTTTTACATCTGACTCCAGGTATTTATTATGAAGACCAATTAGAATTCTCACTACATATGGTGCCCAACATGGGGCAGGAACCCATAACACTGATATTAAGAGTCTCATGCTCTACCAACTGAGGCAGACAGGCTAAGCAATTTGAAGACCACTAGACAAATGAGATATCTGAATCAAAAGGACAAATCATCCAGAAAAAAAGTCTCAAGAAAAAGAGTAAATTGATTTATTGATCTATCACATTTTCAACAGGATTAATTTTCTATAAATCTTCCCAAATGTTTGTTTCTGCTGTTCTCTACAGACATATAATGCAAATGGTCTTTTTGTAGTCCCAGTTCAATTGAAAATTAAAGCTGGCTTTGGAGTTGGAGTGTGACTCTCCCTTTCTCTACGCCCAAGCATACTTGTTAAATTAAAATCCAAAATCTCTGTCTCATGTCAGAAGAGCCACCTTATGTAGGACAAAAAAAAAAACAAATTTAGGGACTATTCTATTGCTGCTAATCTCATAAACCTTTGTTTTTATTTTGACCCTTTAAAACTTTTCTTAAGGTATGTATATTTATGAAAATTTATAAGATTTATATGCATTTTTTAAACTAGTCATGATATTAATGGTCATATAGAGTATTAACTAATTTCAAAAAAAAAAGCTTCATCTAACTTCCTGTGCATGATTTTGGGATTAAGTTTCTATCAAATAACTAGGAATTAGGATTTTGTACTCTGGATGTATATAAAAAGTATTTCTAACCATTTTTTAAATTTTTATTATTAAGAAATTTTTTATTCATTTTATATACCACCCACAGACCCCCCTCTCCTCCCTCCTCCTGCCCCCCAGCATTTACCCCCAAAGCCATTCTCCATTCCTACATCCTCCAAGGTAAGGCCTCCCATGGGGAGTCAGCAAAGCCTGGTACATTCACTTGAGGTAAGTTCAAGTACCTCCTCCTGTACCAAGGCTGCACAAGGTTGTCCACCATAGGCGCTGGGCTCCAAAAAGCCCACTCATGCGCCAGGGACAGATCCCAATCCCACTGCCAGGGGGCCACCTAAACAGGTCAAGCTAAACAACTGTTTTGCCTATGCAGAGGGCCTAGTCCAGTTCCATGGAGGCTCCACAGCTATTGGTCCACAGTTCATGAGTTTCCACTAGTTGGACTGGCCATCTCTGTATGTTTTCCCATGATGAACTCAATGTACCTTGCTTATAGAATCCCTTCTCTCTTTCATCAATTGGTGACCCATCCAGCAGGCCAGGTTATTCGTGGGTCTCGAGCCGGGAAACACCTGAAAGCCAAGGGGGTGAAAAGGGAAGGGAGCCAGGCGCATATAATAATTGACAAGAGTCGGTCTGAGTCGCGTCAAGGCTCCGTTTATTAACTGGATGCTGAGGCTTATATATGCAGGGCTTCAGGCAGGGAGGCGGAGCAGAGAGAGTAGAGTGGAAAATTTTCAGAAGAAGTCAGAGTGGTCAGGGCGAGGTCTCTTTGGCCCCAGGCTCCTGCAGCTGACTGATTACTGTATGAGGCCTTATCTAATCGTACATTTTTGTGGTTAGGCCTGGTCGTCCTGTTTTTGCAAGACTTGCAGTTAGCCAAGGACGTCTTGTTTTGCAAGACTCCAAGCAGGAAATTCCAAATATACATTCCTGGGTCAAACAGTCCTGGGTCAGTCTCCAACAAATTGGACTCCTGGAGCTTGGCCTGGAGCCCAACTGTAGATCTGTGCTTCTGCTTCTATCAGTTACTGGATGAAGGCCCTATGATGACAGTTAGGGTATTCACTGATTTGATTACTGGAGTAGGCCAGTTCAGGCACCCTCTCGACTATTGCTAGTAGTCTAAAGTGGGATCATCCTTATGGATTCCTGGGAACTTCCCTAGCACCGTTTCTCTCTGTTCCCATGATGTCTGCATTTACAATGTTATCTCTTTCCTTGCTCTTCCACTCTTAACTCATTGGCACAGGAGACCACTTCCTAACTATAATACCAGTAGCACAGACACTGAGAGCAACAATTAATAAATGGGACCTCTTGAAATTGAGAAGCTTTTTTAGGGCAAAGGACATGGTCAATAAGACAAAATGAAACCCTACAGAATGGGAAAAAATCTTCACCAACCCCATATCTGATAGAGGGTTGATCTCCAAAATGTATAAAGAATTCAAGAAACTAAACATCAAAATACTGAACAATCAAATTAAAAAATGGTCTACAGAGCTAGACAGAGAATTCTCAACAGAAGGATCTCAAATGGCTGAAAGACATTTAAGGAATTGTTCAACATCCTTAGCCATCAGGGAAATGAAAATCAAAATGACTCTGAGATACCATCTTACATCTATCAGAATGGCTATGATCAAAAACACTGATGACAGCTTATGTTGGAGAGGATATGGAGCAAAGGGAATACTCCTCAACTGTTGGTGGGAATGCAAACTTGTACAGCCACTTTGGAAATCAGTATGATGACTCCTCAGAAAATTGGGAATCAATCTACCTCAAGACCCAGCTATACCACTTTTGGGCAAATACCCAAGGAATACTCAATCACAACACAATGACTATATTCATAGCAGCATTATTCATAATAGCCAGAACCTGGAAACAGCCTAGATGCCCCTCAACCAAAGAATGGATAAAGAAAATGTGGCACATATACACAATGGTGTACTACTCAGCAGTAAAAAAACAATGATATAATGAAATTTTCAGGCAAGTGGGTGGAACTAGAAAATATCATCCTGAGTGAGGTACCCCAGACTTGGAAGAACAAATATGGTATGTACTCACTCATAAGTATATACTAGATGTAAAACAAAAGATAACCAGACTGCACCCCACAGTTCCAGAGAAGCTATCTAACAAGGAGGAACACATAGATCATTCAGTGAAGGAGAAATAGATGAGATCTAAATGAGCAAACTAGGAGTGAGGGAGAGTAATGGAGGGCAAGGGATGGGGAATGAGAACATAATAAATATTGATCCTTTACCCTCTTTGAGATCTGTTGTATATGACATATAAAATTTTACATTTTTGGCAGTGAATCATGACCACACCTACTAGAAAACCTTGAAGTCTCCAAAAGGATAATGGAGCCTCACAATGACAATTGCACCAAGAGTATGATAACAACATTAAGCTGAAAAACACCACCTAAAATTCGGCTTTGGACTTCAAACTACTCAGGGCAATCTCAAGGTAGCTAACTGAAATGATCTAGCCTTACAGACTGTTCTAGATAGGACTTGAGAATAGCCATGCACTTTCTCATTATGCAGAGACTGAACGACAAATGATAAAGCTACTTCTCCCAGGACTTAACAATTAACACAAATTTATATTTTCAGGATCCCATAAAGATGCTGTTGCCCCTAGTCAGGAAGTAAATTTAAGAATAGGATGCCCACATACCCAAGAGGTAAGATGGGTAATTTTTGGTCATTCAATACAATGGGTTATGGATATTTGTCATTGATTAGGTGGCTGATTACAAGTTGTTATTGGTAATGGTCAGAAAAAAAGCTGAACAAAGGAGTCTAGATTTGGTGTTCTTGTTTTGAAAAGAAAAAAGGAGGATATAAAAATGATAGAATAAAAGGGTAGATTATTGAACATACTTTTAAAAAACAATTACTAATTTCAAATATTTTACATTGATATGGATCTTTGTATATTGACACAAAGTCGAGATAATTTTGTTAGAACATACTGTGTATACATTTCTATTCTTGTTCAATGTATTGCACCTATACATCTCATTTTACAATATAATGCAAATTGTTATTTTTTGAACGTTATTATTACAAACTACTTAGGATAAAAAGGAAATGCAGGTTAGTAGTTAGTCACTTACTACAATTACACTTGGAGTCATGTTAGATATTCTTTCAAGGTCAAACAGATATATTTTGGGTAGACAGGTGGTCTTCAAACACTTCAGAGATCTATACAATATTGCATTTAACGTGTTTTAATAACATAGGTTCCTTTTATTTTATGACAATGAGTCTTGTCTGGTCCTGGCAGCACAAATCTACTTCAGAGAAGATGATGGGCCTTGAAGAAACCCCATATGGAGTTTACTTTCTTTGTAGCAAAAGTATGCCACTGGGCATGAAAATGTCCTTGCCTTGACTACTGACAGTGTGCTGTCCAATTGGAACAAGCACGACACAAAAAGAAACACTGCTGAACTTTGCCAAGACAAGGTAAGACAGCCCTTTAGAAAATCCTGCTTAACAGGTAAGTCTATCAGATATTCTAGGCCTGCAGGCCAAAGATGGATGCTGCAACATTGCAGAGCAAACTTGGGTGACTGTCCAGGAAGATTGCTGTTTCTGTTATTTTTCACATTTTTTGGAAGTTGCTTGCTTACACTTTCTGATTACTTAGGTAATATTATTTCCACCTCCATTCTCTGATGGAGTTAAAGACTATATAGGTGCAGTTTTTCATGTTACCAGATTCAGAAAAGAAAGTCCTGAAGAAATATAAAGTGTATAGAGAGACATTAAAAGATAGTTTTGGTAATGTACCTTAAAATAGAAAGTGAATTAGTTACAGCCTTTTAGACTCACAAAGATAGGAATGATAATGGAGTAATTTCTCTAAATTTGTCAAATGTTTATGGAGTAGACATTGTTGATGTATCTATTGCCTGTATATATTGTATATAGTTATTGTACTTATATATAGTTTCTCTTATATTATTTCTAACTTTCTTTTTTATTTTAGACAAAAAAGGGGAAATATGGTGATATTTTGTTTGTGCTCCAACAAATAAAGCTTTCCTGGAGATCAGAGTCAGCTAGAGACCCTCTACCAATAAATGAAATGAAAAGGATCAGAGGAACATACCTACTGTCCACCATTTGCCTACACATACACATATGCACATACACATGTGTATATGAATTTCTAAGTGGTCTAATAAAATAAAGAACATGGAGCCAAGTATAGGGGTGAAAGCCTTAGAGATCAGGGAAATTGTGAGATCACCAACCACCTTACCCCACCAGCTCTGTAGCTTCCAAAATGCCACAACTTCCTGTCTACCCAGGCTTTTATTGCCTTGCTGTTTTGCCCTTTCATTGGTTGTTAGCCCTGCTACCTTACTTCCTTGTCACTGCCTGTCTGTACAGACCTCCAAGTTTCTATGCTTGATATTGGGATTTAAGGCATGTGTCAACAAGCTTGGCTCTGTTCCCTAGTATGACCTTGAATACTCAGAGACCCTGCCTGCCAAGTGATTGGATTAAGGGCATGTGCTATCACTGCCTGACTTTTGTGTTAATGGCTTGCTCTTTCCTCTAATCTCCAGGCAAAGTTTATTTATTAACATACAAATAAAATATCACCACACATATGAACACACAAGAACCATTCACACATACACACACACACACACACACACACACACAGAGAGAGAGAGAGAGAGAGAGAGAGAGAGAGACAGAGACAGAGACAGAGACAGAGAGAGAGAAATTATGAACAGCTTTAAAAAAGAAAACCTACATTCTCTCCTTTGGCTTCTTTCATGAATCACTCTTAATGTTGAAAAGAAACTTGAATGTTATGAACCTTTTTATTTTACTACAATTCAAAAAATTCCACACTGACTTAATGAAGTCAACATGATACTCATTAAATTTTTACATCAAACTTTCTCAAACTTCTATTCAAAATTATGTACGATATATTAATAAATTAAAGATTCTAAATTGTTGTAGTTAGACATGATTAGGCTTGTTTTGTTTCAGAAATCAAAAGCAAATTAAAGGGATGTCATCATGAACTTAACTGCTTCTGCTTGTTGACTTGGCAAAGGTAGCATGGCTGAAGGATCTCTGATCTCCTTTAAATTGCTCCTGAATCAGAGTCTCTGAAGTAGATGGAACAGCTTTAGAGCATTGAAATGGCTGATAAAAGACTGGGCAATCTTTTGAGTAATGTGGAACTCCCAATTGTGTGATAATGAAATTGAAACATCTGAAGGTCAAGGGGCTTTGAGTTTGTACTTTACACCATTGGGGTGGAGGTAAGTGTAGCCCTGAATATATGGCCATACAAGGTGCATGAAAAAGTTGTGAAACCAAAATCTCTGTGTTATGAAGAGATTCTCAAAAAACAGCTTTGTTGGCATTCCCTGAGGACATTGAAAACTATCACCTATTTTCAACAGCATGGGGAAGTTGATGTGATTGAAATATGACTGACAAGGACAATGCAGAGAAGATGTGGCTCTGCTTTTGCTAACTTTGATGACCATGACTCAATGGGATAAGACTGTCATTCAGAAATACCATACTGGGGATGACCACATTATGAAAAATGGAAAATTTTTTGAAATGAGAGATAACTAGTGCTTCATGTACCCCCAAAACATTAAAGTGGTTCTATAAATCTTGATGATTTTTATAGAGATGGTTTTAGTGGCAATCAAAATTTTTGGTTGTAGAGAAAATGTCAGTGATCTTGGTGGCTTTGGTGGCAGCCCTGATTGTGGTGGCTATAGCAGCACTGGCCATGTTTGTGATGAAGTATGGTGATATTTTATTTGTGCTTTAATAAATAAAGCTTGCCAGGAGATCAGGGGGAAAAGTCCAAACATTTTAAATAAACAAGAAGTCAGGTAGCACATGCCCTTAATCCCTTAGCAGGCAGGATCTCTGTGTGTTCAAGCCACACTAGAGAAAAGAGCCAAGTGTGGTGACACATGCCTTTAATCCAAGTACCAACCATAAATAGCTGGAGGTCTGTACAGACAAACAGAGACAGAGCTGTGTAGGAAGAAGAAGTGAGGGCAGAAAAGCCAAGCATATAAGCCTGGGTAGACAGGAAGTTGCACTCCTTGGAAGCTGTGGAGTTGGTGAGGTGTGGTTAGTTGATGGCTTTCCATATTTCCTTGATTTCTCTAAGACTTTAACCCAAATTTCTGGCTCCATGTTTTTTACTTAATAAGACCATTTAGAAATTAATCTACAATGGAGTTTTTAAAAAAGAAAAGAAGGTTGGAGGTGGTGGAATCTAGTGACTTTGACAACCACAATCCTCAGCCTTTTCTTTTTGGAACTATAAATAGAGGAAACATTGGAGGCATCAGTGCTGTGGGATGGTCTGTATGTCAAATTGCTCTGATTGGTCAATAAATAAAACACTGAATGGCCAGTGGCCAGACAGGAAGTATAGGCGGGACTAACAGGAGAATTGAGAGAACAGGAAGGCGGAGGGAGACACTAACAGCCGCCACCAGGACAAGCAGCATGTGAAGATGCCGGTAAGCCACGAGCCACATGGCAAGGTATAGATTTATAGAAATGGATTAATTTAAGATGTAAGAATTAGATAGCTAGAAGCCTAGCCATTAGGCCAAACAGTTTAAACAATACAAGTCTCTGTGTTTACTTGGTTGGGTCTGAGCAGCTGTGGGACTGGCAGGTGACAGAGATTTTGTCCTGACTGTGGGCCAGGCAGGAAAACTCTAGCTACACATCAGCTCTGGATTCTGTGGTGGTGCAGGAAAAGATGACAATGTCAGTTCCAACAGTATCTGTGACAATGGTAGTGGCAGAAGGTTCCAATTATTGCCAGGAAAGAAAACTTATCAGGAGAAGAGAGACAGAAGTTTCAATGAAGCTATGGATGGCCTACCTGTGGTCTAACACAAGCACACTGGAGAGAAGACCAAGATGCTACAAAAAAAAAATACATTTTAAACAATGCTCATTATGTGATCAAAAACCTGAAGAACCAACTGCATTACAGAGTAATTGTATAAGAGATTGTTCTAGTTTCTGTTCTACAGAATGAGTAAAGCCTTCCAGTAAGAGGTTAATGCAGCCTTTTCTTCATCCATGCTGCTGACTGCTAAAGGTAGCAGTCTGATCATGACAATGAATAAATGTATCTTTAATAAACATTGAGATTAAAATTAGAAATTCAATAAGGACTACCTATAATATGTAAATAAAATGTGAGAAAAAATATGATTATGTAATTAGATGGTAAAATGAATCCTTTGAAATTCAACAAGTATTGGGATAAAAAACTGTTAACAAAATGGTAACATTTTTCTTTTTCAATAAAAAATATAAACAAATTAACCACCAACATCATACTTAGTGCTGGAAAGAATAAAATCAATACTAAGAATATTGAATTACTGCTATTAAGCTAGGAGAAACAAGTGAATATAGGAAAGTGGCATCTGCTTTATGTGTTGTATAGTAACACATCTGTAGAGAACCTAAAGTGTTCTATATTAACAAAGTTCAAGTAAGAATGATATTATTCACTGTGGTTGCTACATTGAATGTTAGAGCCTCATAACTTAGTGACCTGGTAATTAACAATGAGAGTCCTATGGCTAACAATTTCATCCCAGATCTAAGAGACCCCATAATTATCATTCTCCACTTGCATCTTTAAATGAAATACTTAATGCCATATATTTAGCTTTCTGTATCCCATTTATTTCATCTATGAAAATGTCCTCAAGTTTCATTTTTTGCAATAACAGGGTTCTTTTCCTTTTTTACAGAACATGTATTAATATATAGCATTTTCTTTCTCCTTTATCCATTAATCTGTCATCAATTAATGCTAGGTTTTAACTGTATGACTTCAAGAGGATGACTTCACTTCCTTTAGATATATACTGAGAAGTTCGCTGGCTGGATACCATGATAATTCACTGGAATGTATTAGGTATTCTGCCATGCGCATTCTAAATATGTGAACTTTTACAAATTCACTTGTTTCATAGAGACCACTTACTAAAAGTAAGCCCTAGGAAGGGTAAGTGCTAAGTTTAGGAAACAGCTCCTCTACATCCCAGACGGTAGCACAAGACGCACCAAGCTTAGCGGTCATGGTGGACGGTTCACGCAGCTTATGCCACATTTGAGTACATGATGACTCACACTCCTCTAAAATGCAGATGAATTATCTCATACCCTGGCATCTGAGTTTTTGGATAGTCTCCAAATATCTAATTAAGAATGGGAATTTTAGCTGTGTGGTGGTGGCACACACCTTTAATCCCAGCACTCAGGAGCAGAGGCAGGTGGATCTCTGTGAGTTCGAGGCCAGCCTGGTCTACAGAGCGAGATCCAGGACAGGCACCAAAACTATACAGAGAAACCCTAACTGTCTGGGGAAAAAAAAAAGGAATAGGAATTTCTGGAAAACTCTACCTGAATGATATGCTCCTTAAGTAATACCTCTCTCAATTCATTTTATTTCCCTCTTCCATAGTCACTGACCATAACTAGAATTCCCCCATGTTCAGTTTTGCATTACATGTGGTTCTAGTTCCTGACATTTCCTTCCAGTTCTAGACCTCTGACCTACAGTAGCTGATTTCATTCACTTTTCAAATGTCAAAGCCTGCTGCTTTTGAGAGACTTAAATTCAGAAATGAAGGATCATTTGCTGAGTTCTTCATGGACTCTCTAGCTTCTCATTGCATCACATACTCATTCCTCTATTATTTACTTATTTTTATTCATTCATTTATTTAAGAAAGAGAAGTACAGATTGTCTCTTTTATGGGTTGAATATGAAGTGTCTTCAACTTCATGCACTTTGACTTTTCAACCCCACCTGTTGGGCTCTTTGGGAAGACTAGAAGGTTTTTCATGTGGAGTAGAGCTTGTGATCATGCTGGACTGTTCAGCATGATGTGCAGCGATGGTTCTGACCTGAGTACTCTGCTTCTTGACTGCTGATGCCATGACATCAGGTGTCTCATACCTCATCTATTAGGGAAAACTATCCCTATTGCGATAGCTTCCCAACATGATGGACTGTATGCACCCAAACTGTAACTTAGAGTCCACCTTACACCCTTTGTTCTTTCAGATATTTTATCACACTTCCGAGAAAAGTAACTATTACGTAAGATTTGAAGAACTGGGATTGCCACTGTGATAAACCTGATCTTGGGTATCCTGTGTATTTGGATGTTTGGATTTGGTTTATGGGAAAAATGTGGAAAAGTTTGTAACTATAATCTGGGGAAGCTGTAGATGTCTAAAATGCCAACATAAATGTGAACAGTAAAGCTTGTGCAAATGAGGGATCAGAGAACTGTAGAGAATTGGAGTGAGGGTCATTCTTATTTTTATGACAACGTATCTGTCTGTACTCTGCTCACATCTTGAAATTTGAGTAGGGCTGAATTCAACTGTTGAAACAGTAATTAATTTGAAGGAGGGGACTGTGAGATAGCATAGGAGTAAGGCCATGATGTAGTTGTAGTTATTGTTTCATTCCATACTTACACATACCGAGTGAGCAGGAAGAGAGTGTGGTTTGACAAAAAAGGGAAAGTAAATTCATTCAAAGTTTTGCACGGGGCTGAGAAGGCAGTCAGACAAGAGAGATGTAATTGTCAGAACTCAACACAGTTAAAGAAAAGAAAAGTCTTGTGCTCTTCATTGTACCAATAAGGAATGGCAACTTGAGCACAAGATTCTACCTACTGAACCACTAAAGCATAAAACTGTATCATTGAGAAAATATTCATTTGAAATAAGACTGTCTAGAAAGTAGAAGTCTTAACAGAGAGTGCCTCCAAGGTGTTCTCTGAAAAAAAAAAAAAAAAGAAAAGCACTCACCTAACAAATGTTTTCATAAGTTCAGCTGTGCAGTCACTTGGCCATTTTAATCATACTCAGCTGGGCCAGGCTCAGTCTTCAACCAGGAACAGAGCTTGATAGCACCAAACACTTAGTGTTGGTTTTGTAGCCATACAGGATACAAGGAATAGAGAGTCATTGAGGCTTGTTAGAAAGCCACTGAGGCCAGGCAATGTATACCACTCTTAGAGACCCTGCATTAAATTCCTGAGTGAGCTGTATGTGGAGCTGTGGCAATTAAGCTTATGCTGCAGTAGAGACAATAGGACATTGGAAATGACAGGAATGCAGGAAATTCATAAAAAGAAAGTTTTAGGCACAGAAGTCTGAATAAGACAGAAATCGTATTGCTATAGAAAATAGAGCTGCATGTATGGGGTCACCTAAGCCTTCGGGAAACAAGATGTTATTAAAAACCTAGAGGTTGGGTATGAAGCTCCAAATTTTGATCTATGCCTGGCTAGGTTTTAGTTTTGTTTGATCCAGTCATCTTTTACTACTGTTAGGTAGCTATACAGATATTACCCTATTCAAGGGATGGACTGCCTCTCTCCTAAAAAGCTTGAGCCCTCCAGAGGATTTATCATATAGGAAAGGGTGAATGGACCCTGGCTTTGCTAAGGCCAGTTAATGGAAAGCTATTTCTTCCTTGTCAAAATATAGAACCAATCTAAGTTCTCTCCCTGGACCTAGAGGAAGACACAACATTCTAATTTCCTAAAACCTTACCTACTCTTGTCCCTTTCTTTAAAAGGTTTTCCTACCTAGTCTATTTTCATGTGGTCAAGAGACCACCTCATGGGAAAGCAGATTCGTATGAAGATATGTTAAGGAGATGGCAGCAATAATTAATTCCATTAATGAGATTGTATAATTGAACCCCTCAGAAGCGTCTCTCTATATATGCAGTTGCCTGCAGATTTTTACTACTAAGTCACCCCACATTTTTGAGTTTTAACTCAAAAATTGTAACATTTTCTTCTATTTCTATCTCTTCCTTAGATACATACTGAAGTCATCAGCCTGATTACTTGGACACTCTAGGCTTTCTCTGAAGTATTTTCTCTAAAGACCTGTCTTCACTGATCATTGTTGTTGGCCCTGACTCAGAAAAGATGACTTCATTTCTCTTCTTCATCTTCCTCCTCCCAGCAGCTACTGATATTTAAAGATGTTCTCTCATGCTGACAATGTCCAGGCTAGCTAACAGTGTTGGCTCTATTGTGCTGCCCTGGTGAGGTGCAGGGACTGCTCTCCCAAATGTTGCAGCTGCTGGGGATCACGGATGCAGATATGAGTGAGACATCCCTGAAGTAGTGAGCAAGGGAGTGATGTTCCCATCACCCATGTCCTGTGACAGCATGGGCAGGGAAGAGTTGCCTTCCTGCCTATCTATCAATGTCTGAGGCAGGTGTAAGAACTGGCCCTGAGGTCACAAGAGTGGGAGAGCTGTCCCTGCCCCTTACCAGCTGCAGCACTTGGGAAGCAGGCCTTGAACCACATGTTGGTAGCAAAATAGAGCCAACCCTATTGGCATAAGTGTGGGTGAGCCAGCCCCGAAACTGTAAGTGTGGGAGACTTGTCCTCAATACTTGTCTGTCATGGGGTGGTGTGGAGGGTGAGAGATGCCCCCTTACCCCTCACCCCTTACTATCTGCAACAGATGAGAAAGTTGATCCTTCCTCTTATCAGCAGCAACACTCAAGAAACGGGCACTGCCCCTCACCTAAGAGAGCTGCCTGGTGGTTAGAGGTGAGGATTACTCAGCTCCAATGTTATGAGCGAAGGAGAGCTGTCCCCATTACTCATCAGACATTGGTAGCATGGGTGGTGGAGAGATGTCCCGCTCCCACCCATCTATGCCTAAAACAGGTGGAGGAGCTGACCGTGGGGTCATAAGAGCAGGAAGTCTATCCCTACCCTTCACCAGATGCAGCATTCAGAAGAGTGGCCCCCTATACCTCACCTGGGCAAAACAATAGAGCTGGCCCTAATGATTTAAGTGTTACAAAGCTGGCTCTGAGGGCATGAAAGCAGGAGAACTGGTCCCACCCATTGCTATTGCTGCAAGAGGTGAATTAGCTAGGGCAATGCTGGAGAGCTCACCCTGGTGGTGAGGGCAGGAGAGAACTGGCTGGCAGAACAACCTTATAACCACCCAGGCCCAAAATCAGGGTTATGACTTGGCCTGCTCCAACATCCACCCCATCTATAATCTGCTGGAGCATTTAAAAGGACCAAACCCTCAGACCCAAAGCTGCAGGATCTCCAGAACACAACAGAATATCCAAGAAGAATCCTAGTGAGGGCCCAGCATCAATGGTGTTGTAGAAACCAGAGGCCTTAAACCAGACCAATGACTCTTTGCTATGAACACTTGCAAGTAAAGATATATGGACAAAGGGAGTTAGTGCATGACTCACTGTGTCACACTGCAGCTTCCATGATGAAATTTTAATTTCTGCCCTTTTTTTCTCTTAAATTTTGTTTTATTTTAGGGGGTGGTGTAGGGATGGAGGGCGGATGTGAAGGTATGGGGAAATGAATGAGATCAAGATACATGATGTAAAAGACATGGAATAAATAAAAAGAAAGTAAAAAGAAAAAAGATATATATTCTTTGTTTTTTCCTCTAATAAAGTGGACCCCAAACTAAACTTCCAATTTTATCTATATCTATCTATCTATCTATCTATCTATCTATCTATCTATCTATCTATCTACCATCTATCTATCATATATATTATTTAGATATATATAAATATAGATATATTTATATATCTATCATTATATATATATATATATATATATATATATATATAATCAGTGAGACTAAGAACTCACAAAAGAGAACCCTTATTTCCTGGTAATGCATTTGACAATCACAAAATGACTCACTGAAGAAGGTCCTCTGAAGACAGAAGAGATGACCACGTCCTTTGAGCTGTTTGGATAAGATTCATTTGGGCAGTTGACTCTCAATGCTTCGGGTCAATAAGCTACTTGCTTTGGTACTCTGATTTAATGAGAAAAAGAATTCTGTTTTCATCCACCTGTCTTAGGTTCTCTCATTTGAGGAAAAATAAAGGCTAGACATAGTTTGCATATGTAATGACTTTATGTCTTGAATTGTTCTTTCATGTGTCTATGGGCAATGGCCACATGACAGTGTTTAATTGCACTTAGTAATTCTTCCTGGGCTCCACAACTCCCATTTCCCTTCACCACATCTTTTCCTTTACTTAATTCTATCACCTATCATTCTAAGTCAACCCATGTTCTGATGGTCCAACATCAATCTAACTCTATCTATTTTGATACTTCTCCAAGTCCTGAACATCACCAGGAGTAGAAACTTGCAACCAATCTACAACCCATTTTAGTGGAAACTTATTATATGACTTGATGTCTACTTCCTAAATGACTTTAAGATCCCAACTCTTGAAGGAGTAATGTTAGCTAACCAGATAGATCTCAGCAGTCTTACAGGTCATTGAGAAATGATCTCCTCTCTTAGAATTAGCTTTGGCTTTCTTTAGGATTTAAAATGTCATATAAAATCCAGGGCTTTGTTGAGATCCAATAAGGAAAACTCCTGCTTTCTGGTCTAAAGGATAAATTATGAGTTCTATCTTTGACTTAGGTAGAAAAATAATATTCTAACAGCTCAAATATTATATAGTATTGTCCACTCATTTAGAGAATTAATCCATCTAAGCCTTCCAACTACTTTCTACCTAGACAGTAGAAAACCTCTTAAGAAAGCAGATTCACCTGAAGAAATGC
The DNA here is from genome assembly GCA_902168425.1 of Peromyscus attwateri. Lineage (NCBI taxonomy): Eukaryota > Metazoa > Chordata > Mammalia > Rodentia > Cricetidae > Peromyscus > Peromyscus attwateri. The sequence goes on along the minus strand of CABHPP010130681.1, from coordinate 10,834 downwards.
TAAGGATATTGGGGAATGATTATCATCTTAATGAGATAATGTATTTACATTCCCCAGAAGCCCTAACCTTGATGCAGTTGCTTGTAGATCTTTATTACGCTGTCATTTTTCTAAGGACTTATTCAAGAAGTATAAATTTTTCTTTTCCTCCTATCTATATCTTCTTTGATGCTAGATAAATATCTGAGCATGCTTGCTCTAAAACTCGGTACATTCTTGCTCTTTCTCTAAATATCCTCTGCCCACCATGGAGCTGGTTTCTTATCTTTTTTGTGAAACCTGCCTCCTGTCCTGGACATCAACTCAAAATACCTGGCTATTTCTCTTCTTTGTCCTTGTCTCTGTCCTCTCAGCAGCTATGAAGACTTACAGATCCCTTTCTTTGTTGTTGTTTTTCTCTCAAACTCTTAATATGGATTCCTAGAATTTCCTTTCCAATCTATTTGTAAATTCTTTTACCAACAAGAGTAAGAACCTATAAAAGGGAACCTCAATTTCCAAGTACCTCTATGATGCCAATCTTCTCTTTGGAATAGGGATATGTATTCTATGCCATTGTATATTGGAAGTACATAACTTGTTTTTATTTTATAGAAACTCATTACTAAGAGTTTTTCTTTGAGTCTCAAAAGAGACTTTGAAGTTTTAAATTATGTTAAAACTGCAAGAATATAAGAACATTTGAAGTTGGACTGAGTATATTATATATATATATATGAAATGCTCATGAGCCTATAGGAGCCAGAGACCAATTGACATGGCTTGAATGTGAAATGTTCCCATCAGGCTCATGTGTTGGAATGGTTTGCCTCTAGTTAGTAGAAATATTTCAATTGTGGAATTTTGGAAGCATAGGTCAGAGGTCTTGGTCATTGGCCCAGAAGGGCTCCTTAGTAATTGTCTGTACCCCTGCATCCCAGATCTGGCCTGATCCCTCTCCTTTCTAAATCCAGCTATAATATTGCAATCTGCCTCTTGTTCTAGCAGCAAACCCCACCCAGGTGATGGCTTCTCTACCACAATAGATGATTTACTCACAAATCAAGAGTCAATTAAAACTGAAAGCTGCCTCCTTGAGTTTCTTATTTTATTACAGCAATGAGAAAAGAAAGCAATACTTTTTTTTTTTTTTTGGTTTTTCGAGACAGGGTTTCTCTGTGTAGCTTTGCGCCTTTCCTGGAACTCTCTTTGGAGACCAGGCTGGCCTCAAACTCACAGAGATCTGCCTGCGTCTGCTTCCCGAGTACTGGGATTAAAGGCGTGCACCACCACCGCCCGGCAGAAAGCAATACTTATAAACCTAGAGTTAGGTAGTCATATTTTTCACAGAGGAAGTATAAAAATGAAGAGCAAAGTAATACATTCCTAGCAATTCATAATGACCACATACTGGTTTCTTTTTCTGTGGTGAGGTTATTGGGAAAGAATATAAAGATCAATGATATTAAATTATGCTACACATTGTTCTGGAAAAGAAATGAAGTTGTATTCCACACTGATAGTAACTATTGCATAGACTTTTGTTGTCTTGTAATAGGCACACAGAATTTTTTAACTTCAAGTTTATGCAGAGGGCCTAGTCCAGTACCATGGAGACTCCACAGCTGTTGGTCGAACATTTATGAGTTTCCCCATCATGATCTTAATGCAGGATCCATCCCTGGTGCATGAGCTGGCTTTGGGAGCCCACTACCTATGGTTGCACACCTTGCACAGCCTTGGTGCAGGGGGAGGGCCTTGGACCTATCTCTACTGAATGCACCAGGCTCTGTGGACTCCCCATGGGAAACCTTGCCTTGTTGGAGGAGACAATAGGTGGTGGGTTTGGGGGGGAAGTGAGAGGCGTGGGAGGAGGAGGAGGGGGGTGTCTGTGATTGATATGTATGTAAAATGAATAAAAAAAAATCCTTAATAAAAATCAAAAACAAAAAACTTAAAGTTACTATGCAACAGGTTAGCTGAACTAGAATGTTCACAATTTAGGGAAATATATAATGTTATATTATAAATTAAATACACTAGTTTTTTTCATTTTATTAAAAATAGATTTTTTTCTCATATAATATATCTTGATTATAGTTTCCATTCCCTCTACTCCTCCCATTTATCTCACCTTCCCTCTCCTTAGGATTTAAAAGGTTTCTAAGACATAACATCCAAACATTAAAAAATAAAATATAATAAGATGAAGTAAAAACTATTAGACCAAAGTTGACCATGGCAACCCAATAGAAGAGGAGTCCCAAGAGCAGACATAAGAGACATAGACCCACTCCTTCTCGCAGTCAGGAGTTTTGCAATAATACTAAGCTGATAACTATAGTATACGCACAGAGGACCTGCCGTAGACCCACGTGGGCCCTGTGATTGCTGCTCCAGTCTCTGTGCACTCATACGCACCTTGCTTAGTTGATTCAGAGGGCCTTGCTCTCCTGATGTCCTCCATCCTCTCTGGCTTTTGCAATCTGTCTGCTCCTCTTCCTCAGGATTTCCAGAGCTCTGAGGAAATCTCCCATTTATACTCTCTCTCCTGTGTAATGTCTGGTTGTGTTTTTTAGTATCTGTTCCCATCTACTTCTGGAAGACATCTCTCTGATGTTGACTGAATAAAGCACTGATCTGAGTATAGAAGAACATCACTAGAAGTTATCTATCTATCTATCTATCTATCTATCTATCTATCTATCTATCTATCTAATCTATCATCAATTTATTTATTTAAGATCAGTAGTGTTTAGTTTTACCCCAGTTCTCTGGGGTGTCTAGTCTATGGTTCCTGGTTACTCAAGCAGTTGTAGGTCAGGGTTCCTTGTCAAATCAAACATTGGTTAGCTTCTCCCACAAGTTCCAAGCCATCTATTTTGCAGGTAGGACAGATTGTCAGGCAAATGTTTTGGGGCTGGATTGGTGTCAGAATTTATGATACCTTCAGTCAGACAAAGCAGCAGCCTACAGAACTGGATAAGATTTTTACCAACTCCATATCTGAGAGAGGATTGATATCACAATTCTATAAAGACCTAAAAAAAATGGCTGTCTAAGAAAAAAAAACTCCAATTAATAGGGATGTTACAGATCTACACATAATTGAGGAAACTCAAATGGATAAGAATCACTTAAAGAATTGTTCAATATCCTTAGCTATCAGGGAAATACAAATCAAAGCATGTTGAAAGTCTATCTTATACCTGTCAAAATAGCTAAGTTTAATAACACAAGTGATGGCTCATGTTGGTGATGAAATGAAGCAAGGACACATGCCTCCATTGTTTGTGGGAGTGCAAACTTGTGTAGCCACTATGGAAATTGATATGACAGTATATCAAAAAGTTGGGAATCTATCTACCTCAAGATCCAACTATGCCACTCTTGGCCATATACCCAAAGGATGCTCCATTCTACCACAAGGCCAGTTGTTCAGCCATGTTCATTGCAGCTTTATTCAGAATAGCCAGAATCTGGAAACAACCCATATGTCCCTTAACAGAAGAACGGATAAAGAAAATATGCTGCATTTACACAGTGGGGTATTACAAAGCTGTTAAAAAAATGACATCATGAAATTTGCAGGCAAGTAGATGGAACTAGAAAAAATTCATCCTGAGTGTGGTGACCCAGACCCAGAAAGATAAATAATGTATGTATTCATTCATAAGTGGATATTAACCACTGAGTATATAATAACCAAGCTATAATCCATAGATTCAGAGAGGTTTGGTAAAGAGGAGTCGTCAATGGGGAACACATGAGTCTTCCTGGTTCGGGAATACAATACATATTACAGGAAGACTGGGGTGGATGTGGATGGGAGTGGGTGGGTATAGGATAGGGTGGAGGAGATCATCTATAGGAGGAGATGGGATGGAGGGAGAAAATGTGGGAAGAGATGGCTAGAATTAGAGGGGACATTTGGGGGGTTGTGGAAATCTAATGTAGGGGAAACTTCCTGGAATCTAGGAAGATGATCCTAAAGAAAACTCCTAGCAATGCAGAATACAAAGTCTCAACTGGACATCTCTTCAGGGGTGGGACAGGCTTGCATTCAACTGAGCTGTTGGTTGTGGGGCAGGAGGCTCCCTTGGTAATTCTCAAACAACCCAGGCTATTGCAAAGACAAAAGCTTCCTCTCAACAAAGTCACAACAGGGCACACAGAATTCATTAAACTCATGGAAGTCAAACCAGTGCCTACATGGCACTTATGTTCTAGTCTCTTCGGTTCAGGAAGATAAATATATAACTTTTTTACATACTGTCCAAATATAGCCACTAACAAGATTTATGGGCCAGGTGTTCTGACAGGTTAAATATTTTTAAGAAATAAGAGAATGTAACTGCTGGTGAGAATTCTAATGTAATTTTATTAAATTTATTAATAGTGCTTATTTTATGAATTAAAGCATGAATTTTATTTACTTGCTATTAAATTTTGTTGAACATTAACATAGTTTTCTTCATGTATTGTTTAGTGTTGACTCAAATGTTCACACTCTATTTTAAACTTTGTTTTCCTCTAGGTGTTTTACAAATATTATTGCAATATATTTGAGTTCATATTATTGCGTGTTTTTCTTTTTGTTTTGTTTTGTTTTGTTTTTCGAGACAGGGTTTCTCTGTGTAGTTTTGGTGCCTGTCTTGGATCTCACTCTGTAGACCAGACTGGCCTCAAACTCACAGAGATCCTGGCACTGCCTCCCGAGTGCTGGGATTAAAGGCGTGTGCCACCACCGCCCGGCCTCTTCTTTCTTTTTTATTGAGACACAGTCTTATGTATCCCAGGATGGCCTTAAATTTGTTATGTACCTAAGAATGAACTTTTGATTTCTTTACACCAAACCCAGAATTTTGGGATAGCAGGATAGGCATTTTGACATTGGGACAAGTTTTATGTGGTGCTAGAAATAAAACCCAGGGATTTGTACATGGAAGCTAGGTAGACATTTAACCAACTGAGTAACACTCTTATGCTTCAGTTCATGTTTGCACACACATAAATGTTTTTTTGTTGTTGTTGTTGTTGCTATATGGATAGCCTATGATCTCAGAAAATTTCATTCAGCAAATTCCTTCTCTAGTGACTTGCTTTATAAACTCGCATACATACACAAATTTTAAAGCATATTTAAAGGTATAACATCATTACACACACACATATATAAATTTACTTCTCAACAATTGGGAGTCTCCATCATAGAATATAGGAATCTGTTTACTCATTAAAAGCATTTGTAGATAGCATTGTCAGTTAAAAATGTAGATTTAATTTCCCTTTGTGGGTAATTACCTGTTAGCATCTCAGCTCTCTCTGTGCGTTAATTAACTTTTCTAATGAAATCTATCCTCATTGGTGTTAGCAATTCTATAAACTATCATCAAATATACTTCTTATTCATGACGAGTCACATATAACAAACTGTTTTACTCATGAGGATTTACATGCAAATGGGAAACAAACAGGGAGATTGTAGAGTCTGTAACCCAATGTTTCTTTTTAGAGAGACATTGCACTTCTCAATTTTTATTTTCAATATGCCATTGAGACTCTGAAATTGCAATCAGATATATGAAATTTGGATAAGAGCAAGCACTTGACTGCTCAGCTTTGCATTGTACCTCCAGGTCAACCTGAGCATCATTTACATAAAAATGATTCAACTCAAGGCTGGCTCATTGCCCATTTTGGGCTAGACCTCAGATATATCTAGACAACATAAATGTAGCTGTTTAAGCAGTGAGAAAAATCTAGCTATGCTGTCTAATTTAGTGGCATATAATTTTAAAAAGGTAATTGAATATTTGACTGAACTTACACATTTAATTTGAGGGAAACCATGATCTTTTAAACAGAAAATGAATGCTTATTTCTGATTTCACTGTGTAATAGCTTTTAATGGAAAGGGTTCACTTTGAATGTTACAAACTTGTTCATGAACTTAAAGAAATATGTGATACACTTTGACTTCTATATTTAATAGGAGAACAGCAGCAAATGCAGTAACAATTTTAAAATGATTTCTTATCGAAAAACATTAATTCAATTGACATTATACTATGTGTTCTCTACTCTAAGAAAACTATGTCTGTGCCAAACAACAATGTGAGAAGGGACATGACATTTACAAGAAGCCCGTGTGCAGTTGCCTTGTTAAGTGATCATGAATTGTAAGGAACTTCAACTAAGTTCTCGATATTCACTGTCTGCTACAAATACTAGAAAAGTCTGTTTTCAAGAAAACCACCAGCCTAGTGAGATAATTCAGCAGTTAACAGTGTCTGCAACTCTTGCAGATGATTGGAATTTGGTTCTCAATTACTCAGTTAGGATGCTCAAAACCATCTATAATTCCAGATCTATTTCTGTGTGTGTGTGTGTGTGTGTGTGTGTGTGTGTGTGTGTGTGTGTGTGTAATATCTCAAAAATTTCAATTAGAAAAATCAACTTTAAAGTTATTTTCTTTTATATTTTAAATTATTTTTTATTTTTATTTTTGAGACTGTTTGATAATTACATTTCTCTCTTCTCCTCCATGTATCCAATGTACCTTTCACCCTCCTATGTACCTTTCCCTGTATGCCTTCAAATTCATGGTCTCTTTTTACATTAATTGTTATTATATGCACATATGTGTATATTTTATATGCTCCTAAATGTAACATATTCATTCCATCTAATGTTACCTGTTTGCACGTTTTCAAGGCTGACTGTTTGGCACTGGACAAACAACTGATGTGCTCTTTCCCGGGGACGAACCCTTCCTCTGCTCCCAGATTTTTTTTTTGTCACCTATGTGTAGGGTTGAGGTCATTTGTGCTTTCCCACCATGGAGCTCTGCATGTTCTTTCGTGTCCTCCCTGCTCATCTAGTACTTGGTGGTCATTCTGATGAGACACAAGTATTTATGTTCACTCTGACAGAAGGATGGCTGTGGAGGATAGTATTTTGGAATAGTTTGAGGAAACTGACCTCTGGATCAGCAAGTATACATACTTTCAAAATGAATGTATATGTACACCATGAAAAAATGAAGATTTCTTTAAATGTATATTATTTTTTTCTTCCCTGAAAATACTGTCTTATATTTCCCCCATACAGACTCATTCGAACATTGTTCTTCCTCATATCATACTTGTGCCATGGCCTGAATATACCATCTGCACTGCTGCTTCTGTACTGGTGTCAATTTGCATTACTAAATTTCCATTATTAAACATGGTACATTTACCATGCCAAGTATCTTATCACTTCATTTACTCTTTATAATAATCCCCTACTGTTTACTTTGCAAATGAAGTAAAGGATACCCAGAAAGACCAGTAACTAATTTCATCCCAAACTAGGTCAGAAATTTACAAAGGGAAGACTGCATTTGTTTCTCTTTCTTCTAGTGGTGGCTATATTAATATTTATGGTGGTGGTTGAAAACCCTAATACACAAGGAGGATGTATTTCATAAGTTTGTTTTTTTTTTTCTTTTTTTTTTTTTTTTTTTTACCCAGGAAAGAAGTAGCATCATGAAAATTAATTCACTTTACTGGGGCAAGTTCTGCATATTAGAGAGTGGAAAGCTTATGTGAAGGACAAGTTGAAATCCTGTAAACAAGTAAATTGGAAACACTTTGTAAGGAAGATCAGAGAGCTCCTCCTTTTGCCCTCCACCTGATGAACAGTTGTGCAGAATCACCTGGGACTTCATCTCACCAAGCTACATTACATTTTTAATATTTTAACATTTCATATATTTTCAAATGAAAAACACCAATATTAGTAAATCTCTGCTCATAATTCTTAATTCATTATGATGGGATCTAGATTTCTCTATAATTTTCTACAATATTATATACCTACCTCATTTTCTTTACTCATAATGGAGTTTCTTTGGTCTAGTCTCTCAATAATCCCAAATTAAAATTACTCATCAGGTCTTTTCCACTACATACCCATAATCCAACACATATTAGTGACAAAATATAGCTATTTATTTCTATTCTTGTGTAAAAAATGTAAAGACTTTTGGGAGGGTGTAATGCTGACTTCTTACAATTGCAATGTCATTTTTTCTAGCTCTATTTAGAATGCGTACCAGGAACATTTCAAGTATATGTGTGCTTCCTTATATTTGAAGGTCCTTTTCAAAATATTAAATGCCCCTCTGCTTCTTCAAGTGACTTTGGGACGATGACTCACAGATTATAATACCTATTATTGTCCCTCACCAAAATTGGTCTGGTCTGGACCCAAGTGGCATTTGTTAACATTCACTAACCTTTCATATTTTTATCTTCTAATTATGCCTAGGTACTCAGAAACCAATGTATTATCTAGAATATTGCAGTAATCCACAAACTTTTTTAACAAAAGAAGAAAATCATGAGTCTAGTTAGTACATGTATGAGACTGGTATTTAGAAGTAGGCCTAAGGAATTACATCCTGTGCTGGAAAGAGGAAGTAGAATGTCTAGATACTGGCAAAGTGAAAGTGAATGCTTTATGTACCAGGGCTAACCCAAAGTAATCATTTCAGAACACTAGCAAAAATAAGTCTGTAGATTGTGTTTTAAATGGCAACAGTAAAATTAAATCTTATGTATACTCTAGTTCAGATAAATAAGGAACCATAGCTTGTGATCTTGGATATAGCAGCACTTGGATTCATAAAACGCAGGAACTCAAGTGAGGAGAGGAGGCTATGTCTCTCTTTCTCTGTTGAAGTCAATGGGCACAGAGCCCTGATGTTAGTAAGGGCAGAATCTTAATTTGGGAAGGATGATCTACCCAGTTAGACACACTTAGCCATTTTTAATTTGTTTGATATTGTTATTATAGAAGAAAAGGAAAGTAAATGTATACACATTGATTCTATTAGATTAGCATATATATATTATATATTATATGTATTATGTATATTACATATTTTGGAATCTCCCTCATATCTTTAAATTACAATGTCATTATTACATGTTTTGAATGAGGTAAGACACAGGCAGAGGAGTAACTCCTTAGGAATATTTATTGAGTAGTAGGATGGAATTCCAACACCAGCTTATTTAATAAAAAAGCACATTGCTGGGGCTGGAGTGGTGACTCAGTTGTTAAATCACCTGCTGTGTAAATATTAGAACATGGGTTACTATAACTATCACCCATGCAAAAGATGGACATGGTGCTACATATGTGAAACCGAACACTGGAAAGGCAGAAACAGAAATATCTCTGGTCCCTTATAGCTCTGCAATATAGCCAAACTGAGAAGTTCCAGGTCAAGGAGAGACTGATTCAAATCATCTGGTGGAAAGTGATCAAAGAAGACACTCAACATTGACGTTCGATTCTACACAGATATGCAACCATATCCTCCCGACATGTACAAAATTTCAACACACACACACACACACACACACACACACACACACACACACACTTGCAACACTTAAAAAATTGTCACTACCTTGGTATCTTCTACTGTGCTACACCAATTAAGAAAATAATATATATTCTATAGTGATATTTTATTTGTACTGAAATGTGATTTGTATGTTAATAAATAAAGTTGCCCAGGGGGTCAGAGCTATTAGCAAGCCATAGCGAAAGCTGGGCAGTGGTGGTGCATGCCTTTAATCCCAGCACTTGGTAGGCAGAGCTAGGTATATCTCTGTGTGTTCAAGGATACAGCCAGCATTGGAGACACATGCCTTTAATCTCAATACCAACCATAGAAGACCTGGAGGTCTGTACAGACAGGCAGTGACTAGGAGGTCATGTGGTTGGGTTTACAACCAATGAGAAGGCAAAACAGAAACTCTATAAAAAAAGACAGACACAGGAAGTAGCTCTCTTTCGAAGAGGTACAGCAACAGCAACAGGAAGTGTAAGGTTTTTAGCTCTTAGCTATTGCTCTGACTTCTTTGCTTTCATCTTTGTATTGGCTTTGTGTTTCTTGTTTAATAAGACGGTTGGTTACATCTACAATATTCCCTTGGAGGCCTATAGGAAAAGGATTAGAAAAATCTACTTAGAAAGCTTACAGTGTATTATTGTATCATTGTTTAATTCTAATCAGTTAAATAACTTTGTAGCATTGTGCTCTGTAGAAGGTTTTTTTGGGTGACCAGCCACCAAATCATGACATGGAGACTTATTAGTCATGAGTGATTGGCCTTATCTCATGCTTGTCCCACTTAATTATAACTTAATTTAAGCTGTTTCTCTTCATCTGCGTTTTGCCTTGGGGCTTTTTACCTTTCTTTCATTCTGTATGTCCTGCTTTCCTGCTTCCTCTGTGTCTGTTTGGCTCTTGCCTGTCTCTCTGGCCCATGGCTGCTCCATTTTTTTTTTCTCCCTCATTCTCTCTCAAGCCTAGATTCCCCGTCCTATTTATTTTCTCTGCTTACCAGCCCTACTTATCCCTCTACTGCCTAGCTGTTGGTCATTCAGCTTTTTATTAGACTAATCAGGTACCCTAGGCAGGCAAGATAAAACCAATGCAACGTATCTTTACATAGTTAAACAAATGCAGCATAAACAAATGCAACACATCTTTACGTAATTAAACAAATATTCTATTCCACAGCATTTACCCCTTTTTGTCTAAATAAAAAGAAAGATTTTAACTTTAACATAGTAAAACTATATACAATAAGAACAATTATTATGTAAGAATTACATTTACAATATCCAGTCCATTTGTACTTAGCATTTTAGAGAAAATATTCCATTATTTATCCTCAGTGAGACCAAAGTTTTATACCTAATTTACCCTATATCATAATTAAGGAAAAATGTAAGTATAACTACCTAGTCTCCGACACCATCAAAGACCCCGAAGGATATAATAGTT